>JACCIY010000403.1:0-98923 GCA_025506505.1 Flaveria sonorensis
GGGGCTTGATTTGCAACGACAGCTTGCTTTTGAGGGGCATTTAGTGCTGTCACCGAATAGTACGGCCGGTGTGAATTTGCGCTTCTTGCCCTTAAAAGACGACTCGTCTTCACCTCCTTTGTTGCCTCAGGAGTCACCTTCATGTAGACTTGGCACCCTTCACCGTCAAGGTACCAGCCTTGATATGATTTTTGATGAGCTGGCGGTGATATAATCGCTTCTCCAAAGTTGTGGGCCTACTTCCCACCACAGCATCTTGAATTTAAGGTGGTACTCCCTTGATAAATTTCTCGATATTACGGGTACTGTATCCACCATATGTGTAGAAGCATGCTCAATTCATGATGCCGGGTGAATAGCCAAGTGATTCCCGCTATCTTGTTTGAGGTTCCAAAACTCCTCTTCCAACTTTTGCAATTCATTCCTTGGGCAGAATTTATGGACCATGATGTTCTTAAACTCTTCCCAAGACAACGCCAATGCAACTTCAGCACCTCGGTTCCTTTTCTCGCTATTCCACCATGTGAGTGCCCGTTGTTGAAGGACACTTGCAGCATAGCGGACCTTGAGCTCCTCGAGACACTCGCTGTTGATGAACGTGTTTCCATACTCTCGAACCACTCGAGAATCCAGTGGCTCCTTCCTTTCCACTAAAGTTAGTGGGTTTGCACGAGTTGAAGTGATTGAACGTGCAGGTACGGTTATTCCCACCTTGGTTGTTGCTATTCTCCCCATGGCCATTGTTGCCATCACCACCATTGTTTCCATTGGCGTTGTTGCTGTTGTTGGCCATTAGGGTGCTGCTAAGTTCAGTAACCATCGTCGGAAGTACGGCAGCCATTTGCCGGCGATCATTGCAGCAAGTTTACGGTCGGATGTAGCATGGCTTTCCTTGGTGACGAGACATTCTATAAGATAGAATAAATAAAATATAGTATTCGGGATAAACCATTTCAAGGTAACCAGAAATTTTTAGATATTTTTATATATAACCAGATGGTTCCATTTGGTATCACATAGCCAATAGGAACATGGACACATCGAGGTGACTTAATTCTTGTTACCTTGGGAAGATGTGTATGTTGACCATAATTTAGCACTTATCCCAGAAATCTCCAGGTAAGCATAACATGTCTCGCAATGAGATTATACGAAATGCTTGCCTTAGCCCGAGGGCCTTTTGCCAGGAAATCCAGAATACAGTGTTTATGTGTCACACACCTTCCTATAGGTCACCAGTATTAAACCTCGATGAGATTTTTAAGATTTAGACTATCGTCTAAGGAATTTTTTCCACTCGCTAAGATGTATAGTTTTCCACACATGTCGAGAATAAGATTTAGAAAAGATTAGACACGGTAGAACGTAGAGGCATAAGAAGAGGATTATAAAGTTGAGGTAAACAAGGTTCAAGACATATTCCTAAGGCGTTATTTTCTAAATGTAACAAATAGCATATAAGGAATTAATCATGCATCATGTGATAGGTATTAAGCATACTTACAAGATCATGGCAAATGTCATGTAAAGGGTCCTAGTTTAACCATAGTCTAGGCCACCATTTCTAATAACCTAAATCCCTATAGTTATGGGCTCTGATACCAATCTGTCACACCCCAACCTTACGGCGAAAACGTCGAGATGTGAGGGTTAAGATTGTTCATATTATTATTATCATTATTATTAATATTATTATTGTTATTATGATTATTATTATTATTGCCATATTATTATCCACATTTAATTACATCAAAATTTACAAACGAATCCTCGTTATTGCATTAATAACAATCAAGCCCTTTACAAGAGATAACGACGGTTAACACACGTTAAATAAAAAAACACGAGAGGTCACAGCCGAGGCATACATTTACATTGTCAGCTTTGGTTGCGAACTTTATACACTATGTAGCTTGATATGTAGACTAGTTATCTACTAATATACTTTGTTTACTGATGGATCTGCTATTTTTGATATATTACTGTTTATCAAACCTGTGAACTCACAAACCCTGTGATGACACTTTAACATGTTTCTTTCAGGTTATTAAGGCGTGCAACGAATAGGAGCATTTCATCATTTCATGTATTGATGATTAAACCATAAACTTTAAAAAAATTTTTTCTGCAAATTTACATTTTTTGGGTTATGCGTGTTTTGCGTTGTTTGAAGTTATTAACTGTAACTGATTTCTCTTTCATAGTCGTTTTCTTGAAACTTTAATACTATGATTTGTAATTATTGTGTCGTTTGATGTAACTATAGACTGAGATCATAAAGGTAAAACCCCGTTTATGAAAATTGAGGGTGTGACATAGGCGGCGGTGGAGTTGAAAAATGCCTCAAAAAAACTAATGGGGTTAATTTTCAGTTAGTAAAAGATTGTTGGAGGAAAATAATATCAAAGTTAAGAGTGTCTATAATATATCCTGAGTTAAAATTAATCTCAGCCAATAAATAAAAATTAAGATTATTAAAATTCAATAAATTTTTTAAAAAATAAATAATTATAAACGTTAATACCATTGGACTAAAAACACATTTGTATTAGTATAATAATCATAAATTATTTCCTCAAACAATTCAAATTCAAAAATTAATGATTAAAGTGTTTTGGTGTCCGAAATACTTTCTTCACGTTTACAATTAAAATATTAAAATGACTTCCTAGTGTCACATGTATTACTTAGTATTTTTAAATCTCTTGTTACCTTTTATCAATTATATTATATATATTTTTTAAAATGAATACACTGCTATATTTAATTGAATCCAACTAAAAGGTCATTTATTTTAAAAGTGTCATCATTTTATCAAACGACCCCTTATCTTATATTGTAAAGTATAAATAAGAAATGTTACTAACGACCATCTTATAAGTTATTTTCATTTAGCATTATATAATTAATTAGTATTAATATCTTTACATATAATATTATTTTTATATAGCTATACGTATTTCTATTTTACAAGTAAAACCATTTGAAGATCTACAATGAACATAATTTAGTTCAGTTTTTACGATAATTTTTTATAGATAACACGTATTGTTAGAAAAGAATAATTATTTTTAACTTTATTTTAAATTTTGTTTAAATATACAAACAAGTACATGTTACATTGATTTTAAATTAAGGGTTATTGGATTTTAATAATTCTAACTTTTATTTATTGGTCGAGATTAATTCTAACTTAAAAAATGTTTACAGATACTTTCAACTTTAAACTTATTTTCCTCCAATTAACTCTTACTAACTGAGAGTTGACGGCCATTAGTATTTTTGATGAAATGGGGCTAACTTTGAGATATTTTCAATTCCGTCTCCGCCCAACCTGTATTAGGTCCTTTTTTGGTGTCTAGCCTCTATCGTCGTTTGAAATCTACCTCTAACGAGTCAAGTGGTTCAGATCAAGAGATGAATATTGATGGGTTTCAGGTTGCAGAACTTTCAGATTGACTGACATGATGGTTGATTTTAACTTTCTACTTAGTGTTTTGGTCATATAAGTAGTCTACGTCATAAAAAACTAACGCTGTTAACTCTCAGTTAGTAAGGATTGTTTGAGGAAAATAAGCTTAAAGTTAAAAGTGTCTGTCTAAAAACATTTTCTGAGTTGAAATTAATTTCGCCAAATAAATGAAAGTTGGGATTATTAAAATCCAATAACCCTTAAATTAATTAAATATATGAATATATTAATGGCCTAAAACTAATATAAACTTTGCAAACTGTTCTTTTGACCCATTTTATCCCTCAAAACATCTCTTTGACTAACTTATTTTCAAGAATGTCTCTACTGTAAATAGGGTCGTCCGAACATTAAATAGGGTCGTTTGAACCTTAAATAGATTCGTCTAACCTTGGATAGGGTCGTTGGAACTTAAATTGGGTCGTTCAAATATAAATAGGCCGTTTGAACTTTATATGGGGTGTTCGACCGTGTTGCAAGTTCAATCGAACTTATTTGTAAACAGGTTCGGTCGAACTTAAGAAAGATTTGGTCAAATTTAAATAGGTTTGATACCGTATTTGAACACTTGAAATAATCATGTCCGTCAAATGAAAAGTTAGAGCGACTCTATTTAAGGGGCGAAGACGACTCTGTTGGATGAGAACATATTTAGAAATCAATTTGTGAAAGAGACATTTTGAGAACATATTTAGAAATCGATATGTGAGATACATTTTAAGAAAAAACTTTTGTTAAAGTTACCTTCTGGGAATTTTCCCAACATATAATACCTATGTTTTCCGAAAATAAGCCTTTTTATTACACATGATTAGATGAAATAAACCAGTTAATAATATAATTGATACGTGAATATATTTTAAACTTTTGAATTCACAACCCCTTAATATAAAATGGTCACGTTCATATATAATATATAAATATATTAATTAAATTATGATTAGTCACTAATATAATCAAGACTCGCTATCATGAGCAGAACTTTTTATGAATCAATATAAAATATTGCGTTATCAAAACATAGTTAAAAATTTTGAAAATCATATAAAATAATTATTTCCTATCAAAGAGACAAAATGATCATTACATGTAAACATTATTACAAGCCATATTAATTAATAAAACAAGTGTATATATAAAATCAATATATTATACTATGCACATTTCTTGATATCTAACATTACAACCGTTCTTTTCTTATCTCATATACAAATCGTAACATTGCATGTAAATTTTATAAATTTAACTAAAGATTTACAAATTTGTTTAATTTTACCCTATTCATAATAAAATGATAAACTTAAGTATAATGTACAACATTTGTTTATTTCATCTTTAAAAAAAGGCAAATTGGATTTTAATAATCCAAACTATTACTCACTGGCCGATAATAATTCATACTATTAATTTAGCCGGTAACAATCATAACTTTCGTTTTTATTACCAATAACAATCCCAGTAACATAACTATTAAAAATTTACGCTTGATTTCGACTCGACTTCATTCACAATAATGAATATGAATGAAAAGAAAAAACATACAAGATAAAAACAAATCGAGTGTGAATATATAATAATTATAATACTGTGACTATTGTTGGTAATAAAAATAAAAGTTGGTAATTAAAATAAAAGTTGAGATTATTACCAGCCAAATCAATAGTATAGATTATATCGACCAATGAGTAATAGTTTATATTATTAAAATCCAATTTGCCTTAAAAAATTTAGATATCTTAAATATTATCAAAATAAACAATCGATTTCATATAACTTACTCTTCAAAAGGTAAACCCTCAAGGCCACAATTAATATTTAATATCGTACCAAATCGTATTTACGCTTAAACACGAGGGACCCAAAAGTAAAATTCCGAGATTTGAAATTTCAGACCGTTTACATCCACCAACGGTTACTCCCACTTCTTACCCCTGAAACAAACATCGAGACATCCATCCAAAATCCAACATCAAATCACACACACACTCACACTAATCACACCACCAACACACACACACACTTACTTCCAATGGGTTGTGTATCCTCCAAACACATCAAGAAAGATCTCAACAAAGATCTCCACAAACATCATTCAAACAAACCGATTGTCGTGAATGCCAAATCAAATTACACCCACCACGTCGTTTCCCTCACTTCTTCAACCTACGGCGCCCTCAAACTCGACAAAGATCAGCCACAACCGCCGCCGCCGGAGCAGAAGATATCGCCGCCGCGAAGGTCGAACCACGGGCCGCCGGAGATCATCGACGCGAGGGAGCTGATGCAGGATCTTGAAGATGAAGTGCAAGTGCAAGTGCAAGTATCGGTTCCGGAGAAGAAAAGCCCCAAATTGAGAAAAGGGTTTGGGGAAATTAGTGTGAAGACCCCAATGAAGTTCTTGAATCAGATCGGGTCGTCCCCGAAGGTGTCGAAGAGGTTTTCGGGTAAGGAGAATAAGGCGTCGACTTTGCCCCCGAATTTGAGGATATCGAAAAGGGGCGGGTGTGAATCGCCTGTGGATTCGGGTTTGAATTCGGCCCGAAGGAAGAATCTCGGGCTGTTGTTTGACCCGGATCTTGTTGACCCGAAGGCGAAGAAAAAGATCCAAGAGAAAGAACAGATCAAGAAAGTGGGTTCGGGCCAGAAATCGAGAAACTCGATGGAATCGGGGATGCTCGCAAGTTTCGAGACAAAACACCCTTCGGGCGGTGAAGACGCAGTGGTGATCTACACCACCACGTTGCGGGGGATCCGTAAAACATTTGAGGACTGTAACATCGTACGTGGTATCATCGAGTCACATCGCGTTCGTATGATCGAACGCGATGTTTCGATGGACTCGGGTTTTAAGGAAGAGTTAAGGTCTTTGTTGGGCAAAAAAGTGGTCAAAGTTCCGGTGGTGTTAGTAAAGGGAAATTGATTGGTGGGTCAGAGGAGATAATGAAGTTAGAGGAGGAGGGTAATTGGGGATTTTACTAGAGGGGATTCCGACCGTGGCGGAAGGCGGTTGCAAGGGGTGCGGTGGCGTACGCTTCGTGATGTGTACGGTGTGCAATGGAAGTTGTAAGTTGATAGGTGGTGATGGGAGGAGGAGTGTCAAGTGTTTAGAGTGCAATGAGAATGGGTTGGTTCAATGCCCCATTTGTTGTTAAATTACAGATTTGGACATGAGGATTTGAAGGTTAGTATAAAATCATATGTTTTTATTTTATTGAATTTATGGCCAATTTGGAGATTGGTTTATAACTAGATATTGTTTTGTTAAATTCATGTGATTTATGTTTGACTTTTTAGTCAACGGGATATAAAGTTGGATTTGTTGCAACATTGATGTTAATTGTTTGATGGAATATGGGTTTGTTTTAACTTTTGATGTTAAAATCTTTCTAGTTATAAGTGGTCGATAAAAATGTATGTAAACTTCTCAGTTATAAGATGTTTTGTGATTTTCTTTTATATAGCTGTAGTGTTGTATGAAAAACAATTAAAGATGTAAATAAAATGTCAAGACCTTTTTTATGAATTTTTTTTTAACAAATGGAAGAATATGACTGAATTCTAATGTTGTTTAACCTTCAAAACGTAATTGAACAAGGGTACACATAGAAGTGATCCAATAAGATAAAAGCTTATAATAATTGATCTCCTCACATTTTTCGTCACACGCTACATTATAAGCGTGTATTATACAACATAATACCGACACACTATATTATACTATACAAAACTTAAATGCATACAAAACAAAGAAACACTAAAACAAAACGCCATAATGCCACATAGTACATACTCAAACTTTAACATCACCATTTTTATAGAAGAATCATAATAAACAAGATCTCGGCTCCTCAAAGTTGTGTTACATCGATCGATCGATTTTACACAAAATCTTTCAATCCATTAGCTACTTTACACCTCTCTCTTTTCAAGGCTACAACAACAATAATAATCTATCTACTCCCAAATTTTACCATTTTACATAAAACTCAAAGCACCTTGTACCTTGAGTTTGGTAGCAAATTCAAGATTTTAATTCACTCAATTCCCGCCACCAAAACCACGAGGGTTTGGCCGTCCTGATGACCCTGCAAATTGTTTCCTTGAATCTGATCTTCTCTTCCTCCTGGCAGTACCCGGTGGAGCCTAAAGTTTCAGAGAAAATGTAATCAATTGTATGCAGTTTTGAACTAATTGTTGGAAAAAAAAAACAAACTTTAGTGCAGTAATTGATTGATCCACCTTTTGTTCAGATTTCATTGCTTCTTCAAGGTTGCTGAGTGCCGGAACTGATCCACCTTGCATTACTCCCATCAAATTCTTCATCCGAACGCGCATTTGAAACAGTTGTGCAACAAGTTGGCTCACCTGTCATACATATATAATATCGGCTAATTAAATTTTCTTTTCATTTATTTCGAATTTAGTATAAAACCAAGGAAGTTATAATGTTTACTTGTTGCTCGGTTTTTCCAGATTCTTGAGCAATTCGCTTTCTCCTAGCAGGGGATTCTGCTAGCAGTTCGGGCTTCTCCCTTTCCTCTGAAAATAACTCCAGAAGCATATTTTAATATAAATTCCAATTTTTTTTCACGCGTAATAAAAAATAATATATGAACCTGGGGTCATGACTTCAATCATTGCTTCCATAATTTGTAAACTCTTTTCTGCTTCCCGAATTTGTGCGGGAGTAACTTTTCCCATTCCGGGAATCATTCCAAGAACACGGGACATAGAACCCATCTGTGCAACAGCACGAGTTTGCTTTAAAAAGTCATTGAAGTCGAATTTTGCACTCATGATCTTTTGCTGCAAATCTTCAGCATCTTCTTGTTTCATCTAAGAAATTATAAATAAGTTAGTTCAAATTAATATTTTTTATATAAGATAATATTATGACACTCACAACTTCTTGAGCTTTCTCCACAAATGAAAGAACATCTCCCATGCCCAAAATACGTCCTGCCATTCGATCTGGATAAAAAGGTTCAAGATCTTCCATTCTTTCTCCACGCCCTACAAGTTTTATTGGTTTTCCTGATACCTAAAATGCCCAAATGAATCAAAGTAAAATAAAAGGTGAAAATGATATTATTACGCAAGATATGTATATTATCATTGTAGAAGGCCAACCTCTTTAACACTTAAAGCTGCTCCACCTCTTGAATCTCCATCAAGTTTAGTTAGAATTGCTCCGGTAATTCCAATTTCAAGATTGAAAGTTGTCACCAAGGCTGCAAAACATCACCGAAGTTACAATGCTTTAAAAGATAATTAATATCCACAATAATTACTATACCTGCAGCTTCTTGACCAGTCATTGCATCTACAACAAGCAAAACCTCAGTGGGATTCAATGTTCGCTTCACGTCTTTTAGTTCATCCATCATAGTTTTGTCTATCTGATCGTTAAAGTCAAATCACAAATTAAAGGGTAATCATGTCTTTCCTAATATCTGAAGTTATAAAGGGAATAAATGTTAATAACCTGAAGTCTTCCTGCGGTATCCATAATAACAACATCTACATTCTTCTTTTTAGCCTCTTGAAGACCTTGCCTAGCAATTTCTGCTGGTTTCACATCAGTTCCGGCTGTATACACAGGAACATCCACCTGTCAACGGCTCATATCGAGTCAAAAACAGACCCCATACACAGAATAATGCATTGTACTAAAATCATTCTTGATTAAATCATTGAATTTACAATTGTTTCTAGACATGTTGCCACTGATCATAAGAACATGTGCTCTTGTATATTGATCAAATGAAAAAATGTTATATTTTTCTATTCAAGTTACATTCAAAAAGTCCCTCTTTGAATGTGTAATTATAGGAAAAACTGTAGTTAGTATCCATAATCAAAGGTCAAAATAACCATTTGATCATGCAACTCTTACCTGTTTACCCAAAATAACAAGTTGATCAATTGCAGCTGGTCGATATACATCTCCAGCAATCAGCATGCAACTCTTACCCTGTAGTTTGTTTCACATTATAATTACAAAAAGTGGTAAGAAACTAGAAACAAATCTTTATAATAACAAAAGGCATGCCTATAGTAAAGCTAACTGCGTGTGTGTATAATAAGAGAGGGGTGGGGGTGTTGATCTGCAGCGCACCTGTTTCTTGAGGTAAAGAGCTAACTTTGCACTAACAGTGGTCTTCCCAACACCTTGTAAACCAGCCAGTAAGATCACCGTGGGGGGCGATTTTGCGAAAGTCAACTCAGAAACTTCACCTCCCATTAACTTCACCAGTTCATCACTTACAATCTGCACAAAGTAGATTTCTTGAGAATTATTAGAGTATCCTTGGAGAGATTATATTATGTGCAGACTGAATATATTTTATAAAATTATAAGAAGCATACATACTTTAACTAATTGCTGATCTGGTTTGACTCCTCGAATCACGCCAACACCAACAGCTTGTTCACTTACAGCTTGAACAAACCTTCTTACAACAGGAAGGCTAACCTGCCAACCAGAATTAGAAACTTGGATAAAGATGAACTTTTTTTTTTGTTAATCATAAGCGTTTCTACTTTCTAGTAAGAAGATAAAAATGCAGCAAAAAGAGAAAAGTTTGCCCATACATCTGCTTCTAAAAGAGCTCTCCTAATGTCCCTCATGGGTTCCACAATATTTTCCTTCGTTAGCACCTCTGAAACACAATATATCAACCACAACAGCTAGTCAATGACGATGATTTGAAAAAAATGACCATATTGTAAGAAGAAAACTCAAAATCATATCATTCCATCTAGACACAAGTATGTATGAAAATTATCCAAATTAATAATAAGTTAAATATGAGCAAGAACTATTTAGGTTATAAAATAAGCTTTCGATAAATACCAAGTAACGAAGAACAAAAGATAAAAAAGAATAGTTTTCTAAGAGAAAAGATTTTAATTTTTTCTAAGAAAATAACTAGTATTCCGGAAATAAGCTTCCCAGAATAACGAAGTGACGGAGCTATGGCACAGACCACTTGTAAGCTTGTTTGGCTTCGGAACCTACTTGGTGAGATTGGGTTTAGACAAACAAAATCAATGGTTTATGATGTAATAATGAGACAACTATTCACATTGCAAATAATGTGGTATTCATTGAAAGAACCAAACACATTGAAGTAGATTGTCACTTCACTCGGAAGTAACTTCAAAATAGGAAAGTCACTATTCATATCAGGATTAGGAGCAAGTTAGTGGATGTATTCACTAAAGCCTTACCTAAAAGTCGGGTTTGCCACATTTGTAACAAGTTGCGCATGATCGACATCTATGGTCTAGCTTGATGCCTTGATCATATTGCCCAGTATGTAGCCTAATGGGCCCTATGGTTGGATTTAGATGATGTTCTCTTCTCTATACATACATACCCTCTATGACATAAATAACTACAACGAATATACACAAGTTTGATCTTCTGGCTTACTTTCTCTTTTAGTTCAACAAGTATAGCCTGACACAGAAATTAGATGACGAAAGACCACAAGAACTGATGACATCCACAGTTCATTGGTCTTATAAAGAAACAAAATCAGTCAAAATGGCTAAATTATGGGGAAAATCATTGGAGGCAAAAGCAAGGCTCTAGATGAAGGAATCGGGGCCAGAGGCCTATGGCGATTTGTTGCAACGTCCACCCCGTTAGAAGTTTTAGCCCATACTTATGGGCTCATAAACTCTAGACAGATCAAAAGTTATGTGTATTTTAAGTTGGGGCCTTTTCTAGCCCTATAACTCCTGGTTCATCTCAGTATCACTAAGCTACAAGAAATTACTTGCAAAGAAGATTTTTTAGAGGTAAAAACCAAACCTACAATCATCTCAACTTCATGCTGAAAGATGTATGATTGAATTTCTAAATATCACAGATGAACTCTAAAAACAAACTAAAAACAGGTCATCAATCACCAATCAAAACAAGTTCTCAATTTCCGCAAAGCAATCGATTACAAAACCCTCACAAAGAACATAATCCCCACAATCACATTCCAAAAACACCCAAATTGGCATCATCATCACCAATCAAAACCAATAAAATCCAAGATCGAATTATAACCTTCGCCCTTGAGTTTATTCCAAGCAGATTCAAGCCCACTCGTTAGCTGACCAAACATTTCAGCTCTAATAACTCCACATCTCTCTCTTCTAACAGTAACCACCCTCTGCGAATTCACAATCCGCCATAGCTCCCTCTAACCCACATCCAAAAACAACAATTACAACCCAAAAACAATCAAAAACCCTAAAAAATTGAAAATTTTGTAACATGAAAGTATAATTGCTAACCGCTGACGATGAATTGGATGATCGGAATGAGAGTGCGTGTGGGGAAGGTGAAGGGGTGAAAGATGATGTTTTTATGGGGAAGGTGGTGGAGAAATGGCGGGAAGAAACTGTAGAGAAGGTTAAAGACTCCATTGATGAAGAGAAATTTGTGAGTTTTGTGTCTGGCTTATTATTATTATCCACAATGAATCCACTGTAGTCCAGTGTTTCTATCCGTTCTTGATCAGCTGTATCGGCGGACTACCGTAATCGTTGTATCTCCAGAGTCCAGATCAACGGCTACTAGCAACCAGTAAAATATCATCTTCAAAAAACATGTTGCGAATATAAACCGGTTCAGAAAAAAAAAACAGCTAAAAAATCGCTCTGGTTAAAAAAAAAGGTTTGGTTAAACCGGTTCCAGCCTGATTCGAACCGCCGATTTGTACACAGATTTGGTACCCAGACACGAAAAACCGCTTTTAAAACCGGTTCAAATGAAAAACTTATTAAACTGGGTAAAAATTGGTTCTTTTAACCGATTTCAAACCGGTTTGAAAGATTTGAGTATTTAATTAGAAAAACCAATTTGATCATAAACAAAAAAGACCATGGAGTTCTAATTAGAATAAGCATCTAAACAAACTTTAGAATATCCTCTATTTAATTTTATCTTGATTATTCTATGATAATGAACTAGATATTAAGATTGAATTTTTAATGAGTGTATAACTAAAGTTGAAAAATTAGCAATTTTAGAGTTTGCTTTAAAACTTTAGAAAAGTTGAGCGGGTCTTGATGGTCGCTTTATGAATCATTAGGTAATTACTTCAAGTGTTTTCAGTTTCTATTCACATGGGTTAAACAAAAAGTTTTTTTATGAATTCCTTGAAAATTATTATTCATCTAATAAACTTGATGTCATTGATAAGTTTAATCATATGGGACGCAATGGTTATCCATGGAGTTTACTCCCATAATGAAAATCTATAAAAGGTGTATAGAACCGGTATGCATTTCATATTATGTTGTCAAAGGCGCACTCAAGTCGTATATGCGTCGCTTAAGGCCCAAGCGCAAAAAAAGTGTGCGTCTGACACAAGAAAAACGCAATAATAAAAAAAAATTAAGAAACACATTTAACGGGTAATAAATTAACATTACTCTCAATATATATTTATAAAACTAATACAATTAGCAACTAAAAACATGTAACTATTATAAAAAACTTAAAACCTCAGTGTAAAAAATTATAGTTCTATACTAGTAATATAAATTTAAAAAAATGGAAGAAAAAAGAATTTTTTTATTCTACTGCTGTGAAACCCTGCTTTCCACAAAATATTGTTTCTTATGTAAAATAGTATAGCTTTTAACAAAGTACCTATACTACCAATGTTATAAGGAAAGTTTTTAAACTCAATTTGTTTTCACTTTTTATCTTCTTCCAAGTCTCTTTTTTAAATTTCTGCATAACAACCACAACCGTAGATTTGTCCAGACAAAATTTGACAGATAATTAATAGAATGTATCCCGAATTTCGCTGGAATCTGGCCAAAGAGTCACCAGAAAGCTATTTTTGGTCAGAAACTCACCGGAAGAGCGCCTTCGACGGTGCAAGACGTTTTTGGTGCGCCTTGCCTTGCCTGAGCGCCTAATGTGTATGAATTTTGTCAACGATCACGTCTCCCCATTTTAATGTCTTATTTATAATGGGTCTTATATATGTTTTTGGAGCTATGATGTAAGCTTCAATTTAATGTTTACAAACGTTGTATTCATCCAAACAAAGTGCACTCACCAAACTCTTTCTTACTTGAAGTCAAACTTCTATTACATAAACAGATATAGGTCAAATTAGAAGATTAGTCAATGAATAACCTAATATATGAACCAAACAACCAAACAAAGATTAATAGGATCAACCTCAAATGGACATAAAAGAAACACAAAACAAACCATTGGTATGCATAGCATATACCAAATTACATAAAGTTAGACTTTCTTTCTTTATGACCACAGGTCAAAATAGATACCCATCCCACCACCACCCCTGTCCACCCACCATCCACCCCATCACCGCCAAGCTTCGATCCTCTCGGTTCTTGAATTCAACCGGCTTACGATCGTGCTTCCTCTGCTCTTCTCTACACTTTTTCTCGAACCCTTCTTGTGATTTGAGTTGCTCGACTGCGATTTTCTCGTCTTAGCAACTTCTACCACCTTAACACCAGTTTCTTCTTCCGACACGGTAGTTTGACTTTGACTTTTGGAAGTCAAATCTTCCTGAGAAAGATTTAAGTGGCTTTCCAAGGTGGGTTCTTTGACTGAAAAATCTTGATCCTCGTGCGCCTCATTGGTCTCGTCAACCGTTTCTTTAGAAGAACAATGGGGCCCGTTGTTTTCATCAAAATGGTCAAACCTTAAGGGCGGTCCCGCCTCAACTATAACGTCTTCTCTTTCTTTTAGAGTCTTGACGATCAAAGTCTTGAGAAAGTTCATAACTTGGACCGCATACATCAATGCGGTCAAAGGATCTGTCATCTGCAAAACCAAAGGTGGTAACTTGTAATATATGCATAAATATTTGTAATCGAATGTATGTCAACTCAGCAAGCGATAAAGCTATGAACTTTTATAATGTACCTGGGTCATGTTTGGGGCGAAAACCATAGCTATATTACGAGCATTCATCTTATTGAGATGTTCAAATTGAGCAACATCAGCCATTAGGTTAACAGCCCAATTCATTAAAGAAGCTTCAGTTGGTGGGAGCAGCCTCACGAGCCGAGCACACTCTTCTTCTGATTGGGCTTGCATCACCTGCTCGGGCTCAATCGAGTCCAATACACCGTTTGGTAGTTCCCTAAACCAAGCCTACACATGAACAAAACTAATCAGCAACAAATCCAAATAAAACCTCCTGATAACACAATATCACCTTTAAAGGAACAAAATCAGGTAGAGGTGGCTTAATGGGCAGGTCGGGTAACAAGTAAAAAGGGGTTCGGGTCAAAACATGAACCTTTTAATGGGTCAAGTCAGTTTAACAGAAAAATACTTTTTGGTCAATACTATTATAACGTTATGATTACAAAAATTATATTATTTTAAGAATAGTATAACTTTACGACTGTTTTCTTCTAAGCTAACAAAGTGTGAAAATGGGTCATTTGAGTTATATTTCATTGCTAACATGTCAAACTGGTAAAATTATAAGGTTTAGCTAGAAAGGAACCAGTTCAAAAGGTCCAAAGATAAGCCAAAGCTCATAAATTACTTTATTCAAAATTTAGAATGATTATTCTAATAAACGGTTTCATAAACACTTAATAGTATATTAATAATCTATGGAACATACAAAAAAACAAGAGCCTTGATAGGCCAATCAACCCGGTCTATTTTAAGCTGCCCGAAACATAGTTGTCAATAGCGAATAGCGGTAAATAGCGACAAGCCACCTATATGCTATGTAGCGAATAGCGGTAAATAGCGACCGCTATTTCGTGTTTAGCGGTTAAGTAGAATAATATGTAAGAATGTTTTACATTCAATAGATAAGCATGTTTAGCAATAAAGTAGTAGGAATCTAAGCAAAGACCTCCAAAACCTAAAAATACTCGTAATCATCTAAATCTCATATTTACCAAAAATAAAAAAAAAATAAAAAAGTAAAAAAGTAAAAAATTCCGCTATATACAATATAGCGGCCGCTTACCTATACGCAACATAGCGCGGCGATCGCGAGCGCTATGGTCGCTATTGACAACCGGGGCCCGAAAATTAGCTTTTTCCACTTATATTTAGTAAATAACGAATGATTTGACTTGAGATCAAATAGGCTAAAATCCAAAGTATATTGATTTCACTTGATTATTTAATTACAACATAATACCCAAGGAGGTACAAGACAGAAAAAAATATCACACATGGTATAGTTGTTTCATTCAAAAAACAGCTGTGCTACATCAACAACACTTCAAGGTGATAATATAATAAACTAAAGTCAAGTTGTTTAAATAAATAACCGCTAAAAACCAAAAAGAAAACAAATGGCACTGATTAATAATTGTTAAGCATTTGACAAAAAGATAAGCACTTGAGAACAACATAACATTGAACATATATAAGTGGACCCCCTAAACAAACATGCGTCTATTTTTCGATATTTGTTGATTGTACACAGCGATATAAAAAACTTGACTCAAAGGAAACAAGTCAAATGGGTCAAAAGTCTATATTTACTTTAAATGCATACAACCTCCAAACTCATTTTGTTTAAAGATTTAAATTATTACTATAATAATAATAATGTTATTTGTAATCACACATAATATACATAAAAACAACCTAACCCACCCTTTTTTAACCCGTTATCCGATTAGTTAAAGGTGTACCTTTATTAGACCCGCCAAGCTGTGAACATCTATGTTTTCAGGCACCTCACCTCTATTTAATTGCTCCCTTATTTGCTCTTCTTGTCCATTATCACCATTGACTCTAAAGATGCCTTCTGCCTGCATTTTAATAGCCATAAATTAATGTTTGTAGTTCAAAGTGCTATTGAACTTGCAGGAAAATAAAAAATTGCAATCTTGGAAGTCACGAGATGCATTGTCAAGTTGTACTATTGGGTGTCAAGAACATGTACAGTTGTACGTTACAAACATACCTGAAGGCCACCTTGAGCATACAAACGTCTCTGCATCATTAAAAGAATTGTAGGCACACTGTTTCCTCTAGAGTCGAATGAGAGCTGCATAGATTCGGTAGAAACCCCAAAAACACTTGTACTGCAAGAATAAAAGGCGAGTTAGTCCCAATGCTTAAAAAGAATTTTGAACTAGTAAAATCTGTTTTTATCAATATCTATTATTAATACATTTTTGCATTTAAAAGTTTAAATATCCTATCTGCTCTACACTTAACATAGCTTTTAGGTTCAACAACTAGTAAGTGAAACATTGCAAAACTACAAGCATATATTAAGGTCATTCTTACTTGTAACACTCATCACAAAGTTTGATCTGGATATCATTTGTTTTTCAACATTCAAAAAGCCAGCATTCAATTTCAATGTCTTAAATTGTTATGCAGAAAAGTCAATCTGCATCTTTATTCCAACAAATGAACACCCAATTTCTCAGTAAGCATTCATGATGCAAGAATCAAAATTCATTAAATCAAAACACCATACAGAAAGATGAGCTGGAGGGTAGTACAGTACAAGTCAATAATGCACAAAATTTCCCAAATTTAAAAAGATCAAGATTCAAGAAACACAAACCTGGCACTGGGAGGTCTTCTTGGAACCTCAGGTTCAAACTCAACAGGCAAACCAAGAAACCCATTAAACCTATCAAATGTAACATGAGCAACATGCCTAACATCTGTAGGCACTCCAATCTCCATCTTTGAAGATCTTTTTGAGCTATTATCACACCCAAAATCTTGAAATTTCACACTGTTACAAGAACCCACAAAAGATTTTCTAAAAACAGTCACCACAACAGCCAAAAATGAAGCTTCTCTCTCCTCTTCTTCCCTCTCTCTCCTCTTCCTTCTTTCTCTCTCTTCTGTATTGCATATAGATACAGCTACCGAATACAAATTGGAACAAGGGTTAATAAGGGAGGATGTTGGAGGAGAAAAATAATGATTTGTTTGTTGAAGTAGCCCATCATTGTCATCTATTGATAACAAAGAGCTTTGGGAAGAAGATATCTGAAGTGGGGATTGAAGGATTTCTGTCATTTTAACCAAAAAGATTGCTTTTTTATTCAATTTCTTGGAAATTATGACTTGGGTTGTAAGGGATTATTGAAATCTAGAATGGATTGATGGTAATCTAGGGCTTTTTTAATGGGGTTTGGTGGATTTGGGGAAGAATGAAGAGGGGGGAATAAGATGAGTTGGATTGAAGCAAAGATTTTGGATGGTGAGAGGTGAGCATCAAAAGATTAAATAATCAAAATATATTTCTTTTGTCTTCCAATAAGGGATACTTTATCCAGATTTTAGGTTATTCTTAACTAGAAAGAGATTTGATATCTATAAGATTATTATGCTGTTCTAGGTTGTACATTGTGTATATAAACTTGTATTTTGTTTTGTATTTAAGTTTTACAACTCTGGAAAAGCAGTTCTGATGAAAAGATTCAAATAGGATCGTGTTTACTTTTGTTAAACAACGGAATATGGAAAAAGCATAGAAAACGGTCCATTGCCAAACCATAGGTTTAGGGACTTTAGGAAATTTTAATTCAATTTATATATTTTGAGCTTGTGTTTTAAAATAACTGGTATTTAAAATCCTATTTAAAACGGTAAGTAAGTTAAGCATCAAGTAAAACAAAGTGATTGTTTAGCAACCCATCGAGCCAAAAGTTTGTGTGTTTGGTCAGATATTTCGTCAGTGTACACAATTGGTTGCAACAGTATCAATCGTATATGGTTAATGCGTATTTATATGGTGTTACATGATAGATTGGTATATTTAATGTTTGAATCTTCTATCATAATGGGACTTAGGAGTTGGGTGTAATGGAAAACATGTGAGGGGATATCTAAATTTGGAGGTTGTGTGGGTGTCACTTATTAGTACAATATGTGCTATATGACATCAGTGGATGAATGGTGGTACATCAAGTCAGGAAACAAATAATTTAGTCATTTATAGCTTGTTAGGGTTTGTACATGACTTAGTACACCAGTAGAGTTGGCTTGTATGAAATCACTAACTTTACCAAAAGGTGTGGTTGCCAAAGATGGGTAAAAATAGGTTAACTTAGGTTAGGAGTAAAACCAACAATTGATGGTTAGTGTGCTTCTTCATCAAGGGTTTCCTCGCAAGTTTTAATGATATGGTCGTACCTGTACGAGTTGTTTGGTATTTAGGTTAGTTGGCGCGCATTTTAATTTATGGTTGTGTATTTATTAAGTTGTCCATATAAGTTATACATCTAAACTAAAATAATGTTTAAACTATGAGTAAAACTCTTGTTTTCGTCTTGATATAAAGGCTAATGTCTTTTTTTGTCATCAAGGGAAGCCGAAAGTCATTGTGGGAACAAGAGACCGGTAGCTGGCGAGACCATTTAGCGGCCCGCAAACACTACCCCATGCATGTAATAATGACTGTTGTGTTTTAGCACATAATACTACAATAGTCTCCCTTGAGTTTTGTCCACCCCAACCACAAGATGCATGTCTAGGTTGGTGTTCTGTGGCAAAACAGTTGCAAGAGACCACCTTTTCTATTCCCCCAACGACTCCGCCTCTCCTGGTAGAGTTAAGTGGGATAGAGTGGGTGTTGGCTAGAAGATATCAATCCAAAATCTTTTTTATAATTTGTATGTTTTAACATGATTAATTTCATATTATTAAATCCATTTCACATAATATTAGGAAATGTTTAGAAGAAACGTGTGTGAAGTCTAACCCCTTTACATGTAAAATGGTTTAGGTGTTAAGCTAAGAAAAAATAATAATAAATAGATAAAGAGAATAAGGCGGTGTTGAGGTTTAGCCCAAATAGTGGTTATCGTTGTATAATTTTTAAATTTTCTAATAGAAGTATCTTACATAAAAAAAGAGTTTATAAAAACTATATCAAGAAACAAAAACAACACCCACTCTCCAAAATTTTACACAAATACATTGACCTCAAGCATTAGGCAAGATGCTTTTCATGTTCATACATGACTTGCGACTAGCAGTCTGAAGAAGCATAAAATCCTAACAAAAAACATGGTTGCAGTATTATTGAGACGTTATTTGCTTAACTATAATGATACACGTAGTTAAATTAAAACTCTGCTAACTCTCCAACTTGCTTTTAGCCTTTTCTATTTCTATTATTGACACTTTACCTCCTTGTACTATTCCTTTACATAATAGTATTCAATTAACATGTAATAGTACTTGTTTCATTAGGAGTTATTGACCTTAAGAACCAGTATCAACATCCACACGCTTCCATGTCTCGAGAGGTGTTTTCATCAACATGTTGCATGTGTGCATGACTTAAATGGCTAAATATGTCCACTTGCAAATTGTTCACATACCACGTGTATCATCTCCATTATTAAGTTATAGAACTGTCAAAAGTGTAGTTGAATATTTAGTATTTCAAGCCGTCTTTTGAGGTGATTTTAAATCGTGTTCGAATAATGAGCGTCCCACAAAACCAATGGGTAATGAACAATGGATAGCTTACATGTATAAAGTATAATTTATAATAAGTGTTAATAAAAACCCTTGATTTGTCACTTAATATCTCTTTGTGTATTCTCTTCTGGTAAAATTAAGCAACTACCTTTTCTAATTTGATAGCTTGTTTGTCACCTTATCACGTACAAATTCAATACTTCTTTGGTTTCTTGTGATCCTAACCCTAGTAATAGTAGTGTTAATTATTTTAACTTATAACCCATTTTTCTCCCCAAAAAGCTACTTGTTATGTGTAGGCATGCTGGTAAAAGTGTTGCATTTGATCATTATTTATGGCTGGATTTGGGGCCAAATTGCATCATTACCTAAACACACTTATGGGTTGGTTTAGTGCTCAAGCATGCATGGGGCATTGTTAATTACAAATAATATTGGTTTTAAAGGTACTATTTGCTACTATTATATTCATAGTTTGTCTCCTCTAGGGCTTGCTATACTTTTTATGATTAAAAATATATATATAAAAAAACAAAGCTTTGTATCATTTTAGAAATATGAGATGAGTCATTTTTGTGACAATAGATGGTTATAGAAGAATATATTTTTATTATTACTTTGTGCAGATTACACACATAAGAGGGCCTATGTGACTGTTTAAAACTTTGCATGGTTATTTTACTATGTTGGTAAATGTTAGTAAAATGATACGATACGAATATTGATATAAATTTACACTGATTATGTATATTTTGTTGGTAATTATATACAAAGATTGGATGAACAAAATCGGAGGTTGAGTTAACAAACTTGTTTATTGGATTGTAAAATTGTTTAAAGAAAGATTCTAAGCATCAAATATGAATTGACACCTTCTATGGACACATCGTTTTATTAAACAACACAACCCTAGACGTTGTAATTCAGTTTCTAACTTTACATGTTTACAACCTTGACCTCTTGATTAATTACAAATACATAAAAGACTCAAAACTAAACTTTCTAATAGCACACAAAAACCCCTAAATTTAGTTTATACCTTCAAAACTTCCTTATACTAAATATAGGTGGTGTTTGTTTTTGTATAAAAGGTCTGCTCAGACTCTTCTGTTTGCGCATATTTGCGCCGTGCAGACCACACGTGGAGATTATCATCAGCAGACTGTTTGTTTTTACGAAGACATTTCATTAAAAAACGTCTGTGCGAGCTCTTCTTGGTGCATATTTGGCCCAACTACTTCTAAGGTCTGCAGAAAATTAAACATCACCACCCACCACCACCCACTGTCCACCACCACCGTCCATGACCACAGTCCACCACCACCCATCGTCCACCTCCACCACCGTCCACCACCAACCACCGTCCACCACCACCCACCGTCCACCACCACCCACCACCACCCACCACCCACCACCACCACCCACAACCCACCGTCCCCCACCACCACCCACCGTCCACCACCACCACCACCACCATCACCACTACCGTCATACACCACCACCAGTTTAATTTAACAGTCTGTAGATGTTAAAAAACAGACACACTTCTTCTTGCAAACTGCAGATGTTTGGTTCAGCTCTTCTTCTACAGATGTCTGCAAATATGGTCCGCAAACTGCGAATATTTATCTCTGAAAAAACAAACTACACCATAGCATAAGGAAAGTCTTCAACTTTCTTGACTTGCCTTTAGAAAAACGTTGATTCTTCACAAAAATGAGATTGGATTTTTGTTTCTTCTCTTTCTCCTTGTCCTTCCATTAACCTTCGGTTTGATACATACTTGTAAAATGATCAAATTTCTTATATACGTAACATCTTAACTTTGTTTTTGTTTTTATTTCCTCTACCCATACCTCTTCTATATCCGCTTTCTATGGACACTCTCACAGAGTCACAGGCCTTGCATTAGATACAGATTAAAAGCAACAGTCACATTTATTGAAATAATGTGATTATTCTAGAGTTTAGATATTTGCCATAAAAAAGGTCAAACTAGAAACTTCTAAAATAGAAGTTAAAATTAAGGTGAAATATTCTAAGATAAAAAAAAGACGACAAAAATCAAAGTAACGCTAGACGGATATTAATAATATGAAACAAAACTATAAATCATGTCTCTTATTCATCACGTACCTATATACACATTACTCATGACACGTGAGGTATGTCATTTGATTTATTATAATTTTTTTTCATCAACCAGCCAACACTACAAATCTAATCATCCAGGTAAACTTATAAACAAAAAGCCACTCACTCCCGCTTATTATTCCAAAGGAAATCCAACGCCCACATACCCATTATGATAAAATCTCTAGCCCACTCAAAGCATGTTACATCAAATAAGACTTGAACCTATGATCTTCACATTAAAAAGCCATAGGGTTGACTCCTTCCAAACTAACGTATTATAATTACTTGTTTGAATTCCGAAATATATTTTTTTACTTTTTGTAATCTTTTATTTAATTTTATTACCCAAGGATTAAATATAACAAAGAAAAAGTCATTGAAGTAGTTGATTAGTCTATTACCGAGAACAAATTACACATGCAATTTGTTTAAACGAGTATACATCTCTTCGGTAAGCATACCATGTATCACTTAAAACCATACTTATAAAACTTATGAAACTAATCTCATCCGATCACACATCCTAATAACCATCCGAACACCCGGCCCGAATGTTTTAGGTTGGCTTGATTTCTTTTTCATCCCTACCTACAAGCATAGCTAAAAGGGAGGGACACCGGCGAAGTTAAAAGTGGTATCACCATAACAATAGCCGTTGGGACTTCATCTAACAATTCTCACTTTTCTGACCTTTTTTTAAACCCATAGCAATAGCCGTTGATAAAACATAAAGAAAAGTGGTGCAAAAAAGGGGGCGGGGGTGTTCACAATTAATTTTTGCCACACAAACCATTTGCATTTTCACACTGCTTGTTATGTTAACTCTAGGATGAAACAAAGGTAATAACGAGAAATAGTATCTGATAGTCTGGCGGGTACAAATCAGCATGAAACCGATCATACTCTTACCAAGTTTTGAGTATCATATCAGTTGCTGCTAGATCTATTTTTGGGAAAAGAAAATAAACCGTTACAGAATACATTGCAACCATAACATGACATCAGTCACTGAGCTCTATTGACTGGCTCTAGAGCTTCAACGGTGACTACGCTATTACCTCTTATGACCTGCACAACAATGAAAATTATTTCAATTTACGATATCTCGCATAATTCACTTCTAAATGGGTCAAATTCGGGTTTAGAGGGAAACAGGTGAACTTTTTTTAAACAAATAGCTAAAAGATAAACGGGTCAAAAGCCTGACTCTAAATTGCTGATGTTAATAATAAACAAAATTTTTTTAGCAGAATTGTTTAGGTTGACCCGGCCCCTAACCAGATTACCTGTTCTGACCAATTACTCGTAACCTACACATATATATGGAAACAGAGACTTACCACCATGCCTATTTCATTCTTCTCTTCACCATTCACTTCCACGGTGTTGTCAATGACTAGGTTCATAACTGATCAAAACCACGAAGAGTCCCCGCCACTGTCCGATTCGCATTCAGCTTGACTAAAATACAAGATTAGAAATGATTGGTAAAGATGTTTAGCTAACAGCCTAATATGTAATAAAATAAATAGTAAAGATGCTACAATGAAGCACAAACAGCATGATCATCCTTTTGTCAAATTTACCTACAAATAAGTTATTTGTCTTAAGTTTTTATTTAATGGGTCGGACACCTTAAGATAAGTAGTTGAAACATGTTAAAGTCATCCAAAGTGTATTCAAAAACAGAATAACCTTCCAAATCACTTTATTAGAAACAAGATAGATTATGATCATAATATTCCTTTCATAAGGTGTAAGCATACGTAACAGATTAATTAATATTATAACTAATAAGGTGCTTGTGAGCCTGACCAAACCTGACTCGACGCACTGTATCTTGCACTAAAAATTGCCTGTTACCTAACCCGCCTAATTTGCACCTCTACGTCAAACTAACACATGTTGCCACCTCCATAATTTATTTCTCAAATAAGTGATTAAATATCAAGTTACAAGATCAAAAATTTTAATGTATGGAACATGAAAATTGTTAAATACAAAGTGCGACTACACAAAATAATAGACAATAAAAGAATTGAGCACCTATCAAACGTCAAGATGGCCATTTAGAGAAGAAAATTAAGTAGATTTAGAGGCATGGCTATTTCAGCCCATTTACTTATCAACGGTTCATTTGGGTAGTGCTTTTATCTCAAAATGTCAAATAAAGAATTCAGCTAAAGGTCAAACGGTTTGAAGTTCACTGAACAGTTTTCTAACGAATATACGTAAGCAAGTCAAGCCAGTCCAGCTCATCTACCCCTGTACTAAAAACTGACCCATCTCAAGCCAAACCTGTTTGAGTTTTGACCCATAACCCAACCACCCTTAACAAGACAGTGTCCTTGATGGCCTGACCCCAATACTTAGCGAGAGAAATGTAACCCCCAACAAGAGCACTTCTGGGATAAAAAAAAGTGTAACCAGTTTCTATAACATCTCAAAAAAGTTTCTATCACATAACATCAAGTATTGAACTCATTGTCAATGCAATCTCAACAACATAAGTTAAACATTTTCATCCCCATAACACGACACGCATCTAAAAAAAACCAATAATATATAATTACCCGTATCCACATTTAAAACACAACCAACCACACTCTCATCAGCTACTCCTCACATGTTACCACCAAATATCATTGCTTGATCCTTCCTACTACCAACTCTCCTCAAACAAATCATAGTTAACATTTTAAATCATCCAACCAAACCACCGATTCCTGACGAATAACAACACCAACAAGGCTAACCCTGCTGCTTCTATTTTAGTTCATGCCTCACTACACACAACTCAAATACACGCACCCACAAATATCTCAATGAAAACTTGATTCAATCATTCACAACTGCAGCCTATAACCATATTTGAAGCTAGGTACTCGATCTTCTATATACTCTATAACATAAAGTATGCGGAAACCATTATATGCTCTTTCTAGAACAGCTAACTCACACAACCTCTAAACCTACAACTAAATCTACACCGACGTTCACCATGGTACTCGAACACTCAAAGAAGGCACTACACACCTTGATACCGCTACTGACTGCAACCATTATATCCAACAAGACTGCTTAACTAAATTACAATATCTTTCGACATCAAACAGTTTACGCAACAACAATAACAAATCGCCATAACTATCAATCAGAAATTCTTAAACTTACTCTGTAGCTGCTTGTCCATATACCTGTAATCCAATTAAAACATCAGTTAACCCATTGCATCATCAAATCGACAAAGTAAAGAAATCGAGAGGATGTAATCGAATGAAACTAAAAGCTTACTTTTTGAGATCTGGAGGTTGACCGGATCTGCTCATGTTGGAACCCTAAAAGTGTTGACAACGGTGAATCAAAGATGATGAGATGGTGTGGGGTTTATTACGGCAAAAACCCTAATTTCATATAATTTTGCCTCTTTGTTTCTTGTTTAATTTTGCATTGGGTCCCTGTATTGTGTCTAAATTGTTGTTTGGACCATAAGTTTTTAGAAAACTGATCTTTTAGTCCAGTTTCTTACAAGATGCTTGAGAAAGTCAGAAAACAAGAGACTCAGTGCAGTTTTTTGAAGATCTATACGGCATGATATAACTATACAATTGATTTAGTCCATTGGTAGTTGAGCTAGCGAAAAAGTGCTGCCATGTAAGCGGTCACGTTAGCATTCTGTGACAGTAAAAAATAAATGTAGTGGGTGTGTGATAATGATAGAGTTTGTAATTTTTAAAGTTTATCATGTGTATTATTATGGTTGGTTAGAAATAAAATAAAAATAAGCATAATATTGCTTTTTTTCCCATGACCACCATCGTATGTCTTGCTTCTTTGCCCTCGTCATGCCCCCCTTTTTAAAATTTCCCTCACTTTTTAAAAAGCTTCATTCTTTTTTTATAACCTTATTAACTTTTTTGTATAATGTTATTTTTTTAAACAATTACACCATTAAATAGATCTTTTTAATATCTTTAATTTGAGTATAACTTGCTATATTTTTTAAAAAAAATTGACATTCGTTGTGAACCATTAGTTAAACTACTGTAACTCTAACTTACAGTGATAACGTGACCTTATCTTTTGTTATTTAGACAGATTGACAATTTCAGATTCAACAATCGGTTCATTGTCGGCTTTTAATACGAGTGAAAATGTGGAAGTGTAAAAGTGTCTTAGGTTCATTTGAAGTGTCAAAATTAGATCTAAGATATCAGATATCGAGTTACGAACTCGTATGAACAAAAAAACAACTAAGAACAACCAATCGAACAAACACCAAAAACTAATAATCAGTTCATCAAGACAATGATTGAGAATCCAAATATAACCAAACTAACTACACAATAACATATGGAATAATCAAGAAAACGAAACCCTTAGAATGAAAGAGATGACGGGAAAGTTCGAGGAGGTGTATGTCGAGAGAGAAAGAGAGAGAGAGTCAGACAACAGCTATGAATGATCTCTCTCTTATACATCGAATTTATATAGAATCCAGAAGCAAAGGGGGGTTCCAAAATTAGAGACCCATCCCATATCGAATCCGTGCCTACTCCAAAGAAGAAACGAACCACACCAAGAGCTCCAAATCAACCAAACAGCAACCCATCAACACCTGACAAGTCCAACACAACAGCAGCCCATTAAAACATAACCAAACAAGATAAAAAACAATAATAAGAGAAGCATCCTATTAGAGCTTAGACAAGTAAGATATAAAAGAGATAAAAGCATTCATAATCCATCATCCATCCACGTTTTTATAATTACACTAAAATACATTATTTTTTCTCTCTTATTTCTAATTAAATAATATTTTTTATACATTTATCATTATATTTTCTCTTTCATCCACTCCCAACCACTTCAAAAAATATTAAAAATTTTATAGGGTTTTACCTTGTCTCCCTAAATATGAGAAAACAAGATACAACCCATAAATTCTCCATCTTCTTTACTCACAATCACTTATAATCATTTCCTATAATAGTCCTAAGAGATATAAAAAGATAAAAGAGAGTTGTATTTCAACAAAAAGTTTTTCTATCTTTTTTATTAACAAACAATGGCTTTAAGCCACTAAAGTTAAAAAACGTCAAACAATAAATTAGTTATAACTAGCAAGGAATGTCTCTTTAGAGATATATTTTTTTAAATCACTTTATTTACTTATTAGCGTGAGATAAAATTTTATTCTTAACCTTTAAAGTTTATATATTTTTTTCTCATTCACGCTGAAATTATAAGAAATTTATTACGGAGAAATTATCAAATCACCTCTATCGTACAAAATGCTCTGTTTAGTATGAAATTATTTGTTTTAAGGTATTTAAAAAGTTAATGCAAGTCTAGGGCCAAAGGCCCATAGCATCTTCATATAAATGTTGCTTGACAAAATTATTGCAGCCCAAAAATTAGGATACCTATTATTTCCTAATGCCATAAAAAATTAGTAGCCCAAATTACTAGAGCCCATGACTTCAGTCAGTCCACAGGATCCAGCCCTTAATCTTGGTCCAGATCCAATCGGTTGAGGTGCACTAATTGGTTTCTTTTTTGTTTTGGTTCCAAATCAGTTCCTATAGATACCGGTTGCAAGTCAAAAGCGATTTGAGTTAAAAATCGGTTCTAGTAAGTCAGAACCGGTTAGAAGTCAAAAGCAACCTTTGAGCGGTTTTTTGTCAGTATTTGATTGGTTTTGTTTTGAAACTAGTTGGTTCAAGGGAAACCGCACCCAGTTTGAAATCGACGGTTTTCTCAGGTAGGGATCCGTTCCACTCCCTACCGGGTAGGAACCGATTCCAAGTAGGGTAGTAGGGTCCGAAACCGTTTTTTTTTTTTTGGCACCACTACCGGTTACCTTACCAACCAACATAAACTATATACTTTACGTGAGCTCGCTATTTAAGTTCAGTTTTATGGCTTCTCGTTGTGTTTTGCGAAGACACCGATTTGCTGGTTTTTAACCCATGATCACCCTACTTAAAGACTCCACCAACATAAAAGTATAAAACCTAATCATCGTGTACAATGATCATCTGCAATAGATTATTATTTCTCCCCCCTAAACCAAAATAATCACATCTTTACCTTTATTTTATAGTGCATACAAGATTTATGATTTATTTTATCTGTTTTTTGAAGTAGAAATATCGCTTGAAACACCGTAGTGTCCATTGTCGATTATCTAACATACCTGCATCAATATTCCTAAGAGTTAATGCAAATTCAAAAAAAAAAAATCATATTAAACGATTAATACATATGATGGAGGCAATTTAAAGGAAAAAGTCATAAGTTATTCATTAAAAGGTCTAATTCATGAAAAGTTCATCAAACAGTGTAAACTAAAAGTTTGTATATTTATGTATGTCTAATCAACCAATGAACATGATGATATACAGAGACAATGGTTAATGCTAATGGGCATAACCGTAAACTATATACAATACTTATTACACGCCTACATATATCACTGATGAAGATGGACATTCAGACTGGCATGAAAATCAATAAATAGCGATGATAGCAACCCGTTTGTGAAAATGTTAGTATGTTGGAAGATTGATGGAGCATGAAGGATGCAGAGGTGGCCTATCACCATTTTTTTCCGCACAAAGTAATGTTAGCCTCAATATATTTAGCGCATTGATGTTGTAGTGGAGCAACGAGCATCCAACAAACTCCGTAATCTTTAAAGGTGGACGATACATATAGTTGTGATTCGTGATCAAAAGTGACCTTAATATAAAAAATAATACATTTGAGGGCATAAAGTGTGATTCATATGGACCATGCATGTATAGACAACACTGATGAATTGACCCGGGATGTCTGATCTAGTAAACTTAGATATTGTAATGCACAGATAAGACTCCAATGTAATGAGGTGTCTTGAACCGTCGGGGAGGTGGGAGGGAGGGCGTTTATATAAGAAAGCTTTCATGCAACAAAAGCAAACCACTCCCGTTTGTTTATTTGGCTTATGACTGAAGTAGACGAATATCGGCTAATTCAGTTCGGTCTTAAAAACTAGTTTTATACCCGTCCGGTGGTCGGATGTGCTAATGTCATAATGAAATAACTAATTTTCTTTTATTTTTACTAACAACTGCACTCCTTCCTGATAGATACAATCTTTACGATCGACCGCGTCAATCATAAGGCTAACCTCGCACAAGATCAAGTATTCCAAACACATGATGATCATGGTTATTTGTTTTTTGGTCGTTGTGTGGGAATTGAATCCCTATGAGACCAAGCATCTTGAAAGTAGGTCTTGCTAGTCCCTCTTGAGAAGAAAACAAACCAAGAAAACTCTTGATAATGTTGAAATTCACATCTATCGGAGTGAATTCATTATCATCCAAGTCTCCCGATGCTCCCTGAATTTACATAAATTGATTGAAAGTGAGTCAACTAAAACAGAAGCTATAAAAACCTTAAAATGGTGTTATTTGAATGCAAGGGAAGACGCCAACAAATCCATCACCTTTTCAATCAACTCATAGGAGAAGGCAACAATCGATTCATCTATGTTCCGCCACTGTAATGCAAATGAAAAGTACATGTGATCCCCATTCCCAAATGTCATGTTCCTTTTCCTATTGCTAGCTGATCTCCTATGATCATTAAGGTCAAGCATATGAAGCAAAAACTTAAAAACTGACACATAAATAATATTTAAAATATAAGCATAATGAATTGATTATTGAATATATTTACTAATATAATACATAATAAGTTTCTATAACACTTGTTACATCATAGATAATAAGAGAACCCACACCTTATCTTAACGATTTCTACCATTTTCAAAGCCCTTGTAATTATTTGTGCACTTCTATGGGCACCTACAAGAAAAAACAATCAATGAAGATTGTGTTATGTGTTCATAAGACATAACAATTAACAAACTAAGCATCATCTGTGTTTCTTAAGTAATATGTGTTCGGCAAATACATTATTTGAGTTATCCGAGTAGCGAAACATGTCGTATATTCATAAGCAGATGGGAAAAAACCAATCAATGAAGATTAAGAAATCTTTTGTCGTAAACTCTTCTAATGGATGAACTTTATCATTTATACTTATTATCTTTAAAATTATTATGATCATTGTCACCTTGATGGAAGTAAGAATATTATCTTTTATCTTTTTCAATCCAAAACTACCTCTCCTAAAGTCTACCCTACCCACAATTTCATAATATAACAATTATAATGAAAGGCGCGGTATTTAATAATAGAAATATCATCAAAGGATTATTCATAGATATAAGTTTATGCAAAGAGATTATTCTATTAAGTAATTCACAATATACACTTGAAGCAGATTAAGCTTTCATAAGGTTGATAGCAATTAGCATGTTTAAGTACATTTTTTATTATAACAACATTAACGTATCGGTTGTAGAAACTAAAGTTTCATCTTTGCTTTGACCCTTTGTTCAGTTGGTGACTATATACAACAGAAAACATAACATATATTAACTTTCTAGATAGATGACTTGAAATTAACATACCATGTGTGATGATGATGAATAAGTTGTTTAAATCCTCATTTCCTCTGCACACAGTTAAAGATCCAATCAATAAGAAATGACAAACATCAACAAAACCTGTTTTAAACATTAATTGATCATTGATCATAAAAAATGTCAAACCATTATAAATCATCTTAAAGAACCCTAACCGTATGAAAAATCAGGGGACCTATGAAATTGGCTTCTTCATCAGGTGGGTAACTCCGAAACCCTAGATTCTTCATCGATAATTCATTATCCGAAGCCATTGTGTGATGATACCAAACAACATCTAGTTACGAAACCTGCAACGGGCAATACAAGAAATGTAGATTCAGATCATCAATAAACTAAGCCTAGTCAAATAACGATTTATAACCTTCAACCTCTCAGGAAATTAGTTAAAACAGAGGGAGATGCAATTACAAATTTGTATAGATATATAAACATGTGCGTAGATCTATATGAAACAAATTGGAGAACAATCACCATTGTTTGTAGTTGCCGACATCCTGCTCGTTGGAGCTTCAACGGCGAACCTTGAATACGCTAATGGTGTTGTTCACTAAGAGATTAGTAAAGAATGATTTGTGTGTATATGTTCTATTTATATGCATACCCGTGGAGGTTATCGAAGACGTGTAACCACCTAATTTACACGGCTGAGATTTAATCTCAGCCAAATCCAACGGCTGTAATTTATTTTACCAGCGGTGACACTCACCGCTGGTAATATAATATATAATTATTTGCCCACCATGTTAAGTGTTAAATTTCAGCCCAAATCTGGTTTTTGGTCATTAATCAAACATAGCCGAAAACAAACTGAAAACTGACATATTAACCATGGTAACTAAACTGATCTTTAGTTTTGATTGCGGTGGTGGATTTACCAAAAATCAAACTTCAGTTATCGGTTTCGAAGATGTATAGAAACCAAACCAAATCATCGATTGCATAATCCTATGGAAGAGAAAATATAATGTTAGAACCAAAAAGTTATGATACCATACCATTAATCTCTTTATATTAATGTCTAATAACCCTTCTACATTAGTATAAAAAACATGACCAACCCTAATTGACGCTCAATCCTAATTGACACATCTCTAATGGACTTAATCCTAAATTAAATACAATAGTTATTCTAAACAATTTTTTAAGAGAAAAAAACAATCAAATGCTTGTTTAGTTTTAAAATATGCAGAAAATAGAGGACCAACTTTCACCAAACAATTATTCTAACGAAAAAAAATAGCCCATGAATACTTGAATTTCGTCGCGTCCAACTTCATGTGTTCGAACTTATTATAATATAACAAAATATAGTATCAAAAAATATTAAATGAATATTTAATTTTGATTCAAACTAACAACAAAAATTACTAAAATATACATGCAATTTGACAGCCAAAAAATTGATAGTCTAAACATTATATATAATCTATGCCATCTAAGTGACAAATACATCTTAACCAATTAATCATTACACAAATTTGGTGAGTGAGTGTCAACCTTATTAACCTATATATAGTTCACAAAATCCCTATTACATCTGTAGATTGTAGTTTAATTCATGACATCAAAGTATCATCAAGAGTTTATCAGTCTCAACATGCTTCGTGTTCAAAGACGGTTTTCTTCTATTAAGAAACTTGCGAAGAAAGTTACGCTTAGAAGCATACACCTCAACCGCGATAAGTGGTATGTTAAAGAAGAAAGATTGTTAAGATATGATGTTGAAGATCGCGGGTCCACCACCACAACTCCTAGAGGATTTTTGGCGGTTTATGTAGGGATGAGAGGCAACGGTTTTTGGTTCCAACGAGCTGCTTATCTCACCCTTTGTTCAAGATTTTGTTAGCGAAGGCGGGTGAAGAGTTCGGGTACGAGCAAAAGAACGGGTTGGCGGTTCCGTGTAGTGTTGCGGCTTTTCAAGAGGTTGTTATGGTGATGAAATGTTGCAGAGGCATGTTTGATTTTCAACATTTGGTTCAAGAGTTTATTGCTTAGAAAAATTGTAATTTTGTTTTTTGTTTATATGTAGACTCAGAAACATTTCAAATCTTAAAAACCTTCTACTATATATTTCCATTGATAATAAATTTAAATATTTATCTATTTTCATTTTCACTAGCGTAACATATCGTCTATGATAATCGTAAGAGTACGCATACAATTAACAACCAAAATGAAAGTTACGAGCGTAATTTTTCATATGCAAAATAATTTGATTTTGTTACACTATAATGCCAAGAAATTTCTTTTGAAAATAGTTACTTAACACCATGAAAGTCCAAAAAAAGTGATACTTCATGGCATAACAGAATTGAAAACCGAAAATGATGTTATTTAGTTCAATTCATTATTTTATTGCTTAAATGGCAATTGTGATGTGCAGATTTAATGTTTCGAAATGTCGAGAAACAATAGTATTTTGGTCTACTTAAACCTACATTTGACATCAAGTTTGATATATATGTAAGTTGATACAACAGTTTCTAAATGATAAAAAGTATGTATATGTATACGTATATGTATAAGCAAATGTATAATTATAAACATGCTATACACTTAATATCCACATTTACATGCACCAACTTCATGATCAAGTTTTACATTATTTACACCTTATGGCTTATGGTAGAAATTTGATGCTAATTTGCATATGTACAAAACTTTGATTTATTTTGCATTGGAAAATGTATATTAACTCTTTTGCTTAGGGTGGATGGGGCGTTTTTGGGTTCAGCTTCTGGGATTGCTAGGTTGGGCAGGAACATCGCCGCAACCACTAGGGTTGTTCACAAGCCGATCCAAGCCAAGCTAAGGTTTGACTTGGCCCTGCTTGGTTTGTAGAACGAGGTCGAGTTGAGCCGGTTTCGTTTCGTAAACGTTTCGAAGCGAGGTAGCTCGGTTTGTAAAAAAGCTGCTTTCGAAGAGCTTTGCCGAGTGAACTTCGAGCTATTTGAACGGCCCTAGCAACCTCATCGGGTTCCACCATCAGGTGGAAATCCGATTCACGAACCCGTGATCGAAACCGCTTAATTCTTGCATAACATTATTTTAAGAACAAAATACTAATGTCGTTATGAGTTTAAAAGAAAGTACTATGGTAGTTTATGGTATTTTATGTTGAAACAACGACATAATTGAATGATATTTATGATAGTTTTAAATTCCAAAGAAGTGCCCCTTCACCGCCTAATGTAATGTAGATCTACCTACTTGAAAGACTTATCAACTATTATAAAAAGTACACACGATAACAAGAATCTTGCGGAGGAAAATGACAAACGTACGTAAAAAAAATTCTCTTTGACGGTGTTCTTTAATAATAATCTATTTGTATTTCCATTCATTTGTCTGGTTAAAGGAATTTAGTTTTCGTCTGTTTGTTGTGTCTTTAAGCTTTATAGCTTAAGTTCACTGTTGAATTTACCTTTCAAGGTTAAAATTTCACAAATCAAAAGTAGAATTTGTCTATACATTTAAACACAAGAAGCCTTAAATTTTTATTTCATATTATATCTCCAATAAGCTGAACCCACATGCGGTTTAAAGTTTTAGACCAAAGCTTATCAATGCATAAACTAAAAGTGAACAAACCCGCTTTTTTCAGGTCAACAAAAGTCAAAACCGATTTTAGGTGAAACCGATTTTTTCCACCTCTCTCGTGAAGTCTAAAATTAGAGTGTATAACTAATAAAAATACTATGCAATATATCATGGAAGGATTAATAATTAATAGAAATGAGTATTGTGTTGTAACTTGTTATCCTCGCTGCGGGTTATTACTAATTTTATGATATGCATATTTCCTGCTGTATAGTAAATATGAAGCCCAAAATTACAAACATATGTGCTGACCTAGCCCGCCCAGCTAGGCCTGCTCCATTGCAGCCCAAAAACCACAGGCCCGTTTCTTTGGCTTTTTTCTTCTTTCAACTTTTCATTCTTTTATTACTAAAATGAAATTAGTTTTATCATTGAAACATTCTTGTGACCTTGCGCGTTGAAGGTAAGAGAAAATAAACGGTGGACGCTGTTGATAACATTTGAAACTTTATTTAAAATAATGGACATTGTCGCAAACCTGTGTTGTGACATGGCCATTGATGATATTCTAAACTTTATATAAAAAATAATCGTCAGAAGAATTCATGTGGGGATATTAATTAAAAATAAGCATGTTGCAATAATAAAACCAAAATATAAATATTAACTCTAATAAAAATAACACTTAAAAACTTGGATCTCGTATGATGCACAACCACGTTTTAAATGAAATTTACACCGAAACGTGATACCAAATAACACGTTAGAATAATATATACAAGTTTTATAAAAAAAATTAAAATTTTAAATTTTATGACAATAGTTAAGTTTATAATATAAAATATAGATATAACTAGAATTTAAAGGGTCTAAAATGTAATTTTTGAAATGTCTTAGTTAAAAGTAAAAATTAAAAAATTAAGAAAGATCCTGCAAAACAGGTTGTACCTTAAGCATTTGTTTGAAGATTTGTTTTTGTACATACATCCAATATGTTACATATCTACTTTAATAAATCAAAATAACTATCAGTCACATGACTATTTTTTAGAATGTTCACGTCATTTCCTCCTATAATTGTCCATGTGTCACCATCACAATAAATTTATAATTTTGATAAAAATTTTGACTGCATAAAAGTTTACTTAATAACTCTTATTTAATGCTATAATAATCAAGATAATTTCTTTGTATAAATAAATAACATTTTATTAAAATACTTTAATAAGACTTAATTTGTTAAAATATAGTTTAATTTGTAACTAATCATTATTAAAACTAAAATATTTTTAAAAGATATATGAAAAGGTTTATGTATATTTATAAATAATAAAAATCATTTTCTCTTTTTATATTATTGTTTATGCCTTAAATGTGTTTGTAATATATAATAATTTTGATGATATGTTATCTATAATATATATTAGATTATACATATATATATAATATATTATATAATTTTTTATTTCAACACTTGTAACGTACGGGTATCTAACATAACCTAATCTAATAAAACAAAATCTTTATGTATCACATGGCACATTTTACCCCCTCCATCTAGGCTCCATCTAGATGCTAATTATATTATTTAAATACTTTTCAAATTATAAAACATTTTTTTTAATTTAAAAACTTGTTTTTTATTATAAAAATTATTTTTTTAAACAAAGTTTTATGAAATATGAAGTTTTTAATGTAAAATACTTTTAAAATAATGACATTGTTTAAATAAGTATTTTAAAAAAAAGTTTGGAGTGTTTAAAAAATAATTTTTAAAACAAAGTTTTTAGAGATGAAAGTTTAAATATATATATTATTACTAGGTTATAGTCCCATGTATTGCATGGGGTTATATAATAGCAACTATAATTTTATAATGTGTAGAGGATAAAAATAATTTAACTACACATAAGAAAAAAACAAATCATAAGCTCTCAATTAAATCAAACTAATGTCCAACTAACTAATGTTATGAGCAGAAAATACAAATAAAAATTTGTCTAACATTATACATTTAAACACACACAATTATACAATGCCTTTCACACATACTGCATGGCTCCTAAATTCACTTACACTCGTTATGTCAGCGAGAATATCTCATTCACTATTTTTAACTTTAAAGGAAAATAAAAATTAAAATCCTGTCATAGACAATAAATTTTTAAAATAATTCACTCTAAAAATAATTAAAATCTTGCTATGTACTTAAGCGAGAAATTTTAAAAGATCTCGTCAATGTCATAAGATGAATAAAAGGTTGAATAAATAATTTAACTACTATACATAATTTTATTAATATTTTATCTCAATAAAATTATTTTTTTATTTTAAAATATTAATAAATCATTATTAATTTAATATTTTATTACAAACGTGTATTATATGAGTTTCTAAACTAGTATTATATAATACTAATATCCTTTAGCTTTCTATTCCTCTAGAATTAGAGTTTGCATGTTATTTTATTGCTTAGAAACACTTTTATAGGACCGGGCGTACAATTCGTACGAACATTTACCTTTTTTTCGAACCGATAAAACTTAGGTCCACAATTTCGGCTTGTTTGCCATTCTTGTCTTCCCACCTTCTCTCTCTATATATATACGCATAACACACACAAATATAGAATGTATAGTGATAAAGTTTAAATTAATTTTAAATGGTGCATGATAGAAAATCAAAAGAAGTGAGAAAAGGAAGTAGAGATGGTTAGTTAAGCGTTTTGTGTATCACATTCGATGATATAGGTCACATATGTTTTTTTGGCTCTTAACATTTACTTGGTTCTAACATGAACATCTCCCTGTAAACGTGTTTGTATTTTTTTATTGTTTAAATGGATGCGACTACGTAGATACATATCACCCATAAAACTAATAGCTCGTTTTCATTACATCTTATCCTTATTTAGAAAAACCTCATTTCAGGTGGATTTATTCACATCCTAAATAGAAAATTTGGATGGATTTAAAAGTATATTAAAAGTAGTGAAAAGAAAAAAAGACAACATTTAACAAACCTATTGTTTTAAGAAGCTTGATTGAAGAATTATCCAAATTTTATATTTAAAAACAACTTACTAACACTAATTGTTAATGTCTATATCTAACGAATAAGAAAATTGTTGGGGTTATTATTAAACAATAAGCACACATTAACTTATAATTATTTATTTATTAAAATTATACTATATTAATATGTTTATTAATTTTTCTAAATTCTTCTTCATTATGTGTATTACGTTTTATTTTTATAGTTATGTTTATTAAACTTTATTTTTCACACTTTACAACTTTTATCATTTACTAAAAATTATATTAAAGACTTAAATTTGTTTGAATTTGAAAAACTTTTAATACTACGTAAATCTTCATTAGTAACTAATTAACTATTAAATATTTCTTTTTAACATATGTTATACACGAGTCACTATCTTACTTATACAATAATAAAATAAACATATATCCAAACAAGATATGACTCGATGCTTGATTAGTTTATATTTATTATCAAATATAGTACAAGTTATATGAATTTTTAGCAAGGATTAAAGAAAACAATCTAATACTATGTGTAGTGTTTGTTTAGTGAAAATGTCACATAAATATCATGTAGATAAAACTCATTTCATTAAAGCCTATTTTAAAACAAATGTAATGGTTAACTAATATTTAAAATCTCTATTGATGCAATAATATAGCAAAAGTTGAGTTTGATGTCAGTTAAGGGTTTGACGCCCTTTGGGTTCGGAGCCCCTTTTTAACTATTTTGTAATGGTGTTTGAAAGTCCATTTGTGTCTATGTCATCATGTTTGGCGCCCCAAAAAATCCATTATGTCAAGTTTAAAAGATACTGTTTTGAGATGAAAAGAATTAAAATAAAAAAATAAAAAAGGTAAACTTTTCTTTAGATATATATGAAAATGAGATTGCGTATCGTTTTCAAGAAATAAATTAATCAAAAGATTGATATGGCATGATGAATTGATAATAAAACTTTGAACGTTAAAGATAACGATTACGAGTTTTATATGATTTTATATTGCATGTAAAAATAGAAAAATATATAATCATGTGTTCAAAGTGGTTATAGACATTAAATTAGTTTTCAATAACCATTCTAACATTTCACCGTAGCTACACGGTAACAAAATTATGTTCAGTTAGTTCACTTGATGAAAAGCGTTTGAGTCATTTTAACGTATGGATTAAATTTAAAGGTATGGTTATTGTAGAAAGGAAGGAAAAACTAAAAAGTGTAAGAAGTATTATTATCCATTAGATCTTAAATCCAAGGGCTAAAAAAATTAGATTGCATAATTGTAAATAATTGAAACTTCAAATGATAAATTAATGGTATTTTAGTCTTAACCATATTTTTAAGTTTCATCATTTTTTTAAACGCTCGTAACTTTTACATATAACATTATTTTTTTAAAAAGATTACACCATAAGAAAAACGTTTTTTAATCTTTAAAACGCCTATAATTTTGATAAATAAAAAACGAAGTATTTTTTACGTTATTTCAACTTATTATGTAATATTCGTCAGCTTATTGAGTAATATCAGGTCATTGTGATATTAATCAGATCATTTTACCTAATGTTAACCATTTTATTATGCATTGTGTTTTTAAAATGATGATTTTCAAATAACACAATACTGAAAATGTAATTTTTTATGTTTTTCAATTCATTGTGTAATCCTGATCAGGTTATTATATAATATTTATCAAGCAGTTCATTGTGTTTATTGCTAATCATGAGTATAGTGTTAGTCATTGTGTTACCCATCATGCATAATGTTAACCATTGTGTTATGCATTGTGTGTTTTAAAGTGATGATTTTCAAATACCACAATGCTGAAAATATAACTTTTTTATGTTTTTTCTTCAGTTCATTATGTAATCCTGATCATGTTATTATGTAATACTCGTCAAGCAACTCACTGTGTCTAATGCTAATTATCGAGTCTAGTGTTACCCTTTATGTTTAATGTTTGATTATTGTGTTATGAATTGTGTTTTTTAAAATGATGATTTTCAAATAATACATGTAACGCCCGCCTCCCAGGGCACACCCTAGGGAGCGTTACGCATCGGATATACAGAACACATAGTAATCAGAGAATACATAGCGGAAGTCAAACTATAATTATAAATTATAACGTATTATACATCTGTCTTCTAATAAAATATTAATATTACATCAACTTAACTATAAATAGATCCAAATTCTCAACAACACTTTAGTCCTTTATTTCCTCATGAGCTTAGTCCATAATCTCTTATTCTTGTAATCACCTGGCATCTAGGATGTGTGTCCATAAAATAAAAACATTTGGGACTTAGCATAAAGCTTGTGAGTTCATGAATATAGTATTCTTCAAAATTCAAAACATATTAATATTGACTATTGCATCAAGCAGATACTACTATGGCAAACAGATAGGAACAGAGTAAGCACAGTATAAATTCACATAACCAGGCTATGTATACAAACTCCACTAGCTAAAGCAGAATCATACAAGCAGCCCTCAAGCATCCTATCAAGCATTGCCACATATCACAGATGCTATTGATAGTCAATTCTTCAATTATTACCAGTTATTAGAATATCACATCCCGTTTTATAAAACAGTTCAGAGGGACTCACCCGTTTAGAAGTTGCCCAACAGTTGATAACCTTTCCTGATATAATCTGGTAATATCTCTAAGTCCTGATACAGTTCAAGTAATCCTAGGTTAGTTAATGATACAACTAACTAGTTATTGTAATGATTGGATATTGGTTTACGCTACCTTGTTTAAGCATGGGTGATCAGTCCATGCCTAACTAAGGCTAGGCTACCCAATAGCCACTCCTAACAATAACCCTAACACCTAAAAATAATAATACTAATAATACTAAAACCACTCCTAATAATAATAATCTGAAATAAATAATAATTAACTTGACATAAATTTAAACGAACACATACCTTAAAACTATCTACGATAATTTGATGTAGAGTCTCCCTACTCGCGCTCCTACCCGAGCTCTAAAAATGACTAATAACAATACCCAACGGGATATCGATTACCTAAAATTCTCTTTATAATAGAGCGTTTCCAAAAAAACTTATAATCTAAACTCAACCTATAAAGTTTCTATTTATAAGAGTTCCTAACAGCAGTACTTTTCTCTTTAGGTCGATGTGGGATCACAATTTGAGCAGCTTCCTTGCGTTCAAATGCTACATTGCACTTCTTATAAATTAAAATATTATATTATTATTATATTATTATAATTAATTCAGCTGCTTACTTCGTTTTTCTCTTATAAATTTTAAATATAACGTCTTATAAAATTTCAAATATGCCGTTGAGACGAGCTTATTTTTTTCTACGAGTCCACCTAAGTTCCGTTAAAAACGGAGCACGTTTAAATATAATATATTATTATATTTATATATTTAAATTGTCTCTTACGACACTATAACTCGTCTAAAACTTTAAATTTAGAATAGTCATTTCATTCATTAGTTACTCGTTTAACAATATACAAAATGTAAAGTTCATATTTCTTTTATTTTAACTATTACATATGACCCAAAAGCTCGGGATGTTACATTCTCCTCCCCTTAAAAGAATTTCGTCCTCGAAATTCGAAGGCTACTCAAATAATTTAGGATATTTGGCTTTCATTTCTTCTGCTAATTCCCAAGTCTTCTCGGGCCCTTTCTGACCTTGCCACTGAACTAATACTAATGGAATTACATTCTTTCTTAGTTTACGCTCTTGAAAATCGAGAATCTTTAACGGTTTTCTGTGAAGTTTAGTTTCTCGTCTACTTGCACGTCCTCCAATGACACTGCTTGTGTTGGATCTGCCAAACATTTCCTTAGGTTTGATATATGAAATGTATCGTGAATACCTCTTAAGGTTTCTGGTAATTCTAGCCTGTATGCAACTGTACCGATTCTTGCGATGATTTTGAACGGTCCAATATACCTGGGACTTGACTTTCCCCGTTTACCAAATCTCATTACTCCTTTCCATGGTGAGACTTTTAGCATTACGTAGTCTCCTTCTTGAAATTCTAAAGGCCTCCTTCTGTTATCAGCATAACTCTTTTGTCTATCTTGAGCAGCTTTAGTTGTTGTCTTATTTGTTGGATTTTCTCAGTTGTCTCAAGAATAATTTTGGTTTTGGTCAACTGATCATCCTCTATTTCTATCCAACAAATGGGAGTTCTACACTTTCTTCCATATAATGCTTCAAACGATGCAGCTTTAATGTTGGAATGGTAGCTGTTGTTATAAGAAAATTCGATCAAAGGCAAATGATCTTCCCAGCTACCTCCAAAATCAATCACGCAAGCACGCAACATGTCTTCCAAGGTTTGAATTGTTCACTCGCTCTGACCATCAGTTTGAGGATGATATGCAGTGCTTAAACTGATTTTGGTTCCTAGTTCCTTTTGGAAACTTGTCCAGAATCTGGATGTAAATCGGCTATCCCTATCAGAGATAATGGATAAAGGCACTCCATGTTTACTTACTATTTCATCAATATATATCTTGGCCAGTTTTTCTATTGGATAGCTCTCACTTATGGGTAGAAAATATGCTGACTTGGTTAGCCTGTCAACCACGACCCATATAGCATTATATCCTTTTCGTGTTCTTGGAAGTTTCGTGACAAAATCCATCGTCACTCTATCCCATTTCCATACTGGCAACTCCAATTGTTGTAACTGGCCGGCTGGTTTTTGATGTTCAATCTTAACTTGCAGACATGTTAAGCATTTCTTAATGTATTGGCCTATAGATCTTTTCATATTAGGCCACCAGTAGTGATTTCAAATATCTTTATACATTTTGCTTGCTCCAGGATGCATTGTGTATTTGGACTTGTGGCTTCATCCAATACTTTGCCCTGAATACCTCCAAATTTTGGGATCCAAATTCTCTGACCAAATCGTAAGATTCCATCCGTTCCTTGAGTCAGTAATTTTTGGTTACCCATCATTCTTTCAGCCTGAATATTCTCATCTTTCAACGCTTTAGTTTGAGCATTCTTGATTTAGTCTTTCCAATCAAGCTTGACATCTCTCTTTAATGCTTTTACCCTAATTGGTTTAACTTTTCTTTCCGACTGAGAGCATCCGCAACTACATTAGCCTTTCCTGGATGGTACTTGATTTCACAGTCGTAAACATTGAGAAGTTCCATCCACCTTCTTTGCCTCATGTTTAACATCTTTTGATTAAAAATATGTTGTAAGCTCTTATGGTCTGAGTATATTACACACTTAGTACCATACAAGTAGTGTCGCCAAATCTTTAAGGCAAACACTATGGCACCCAATTCAAGGTCGTGCGTAGTATAGTTCTTTTCATTAACTTTTAGTTGTCGTGATGCATGATGATTGGTTAATATGCATGCACTTAGTATAGTTAATATTGCATTTTTAATATACTTTATGTCGAACAATATTACTTTGTTGCGTGTTTAAATGTAGGTCAAATGAAGCTTAACGGACATTATTTGAGTAGGATACAAAGGATACGAAGACTACGGGTTGAAAGGTGCTGAAAATAAAGAAAACTGTGCAAGTTGCAGGGAGGCCGTAAGCTACGGCCTGAGGCCGTAACTTACGGCCCTGTATCAACACCGTTTGTGAACTCCGTAAGACAGAAGGTTTGGCCGTCTGGTTGAAGGTAGACCGTAACCTACGGCCTATAGGCCGTAAGTTACGGTCTAGGGCGATATTTTGAGGGTTGTTTCAAATTTCAAAACCTATTTAAACCCTAACATTAGGGTTTCGAGAAGAGACTTGCCTCCAGCCCAAGAACGAATCTTTAGACTATTTGGAGCCTTTGAAACTATCTTTAATCATCAATTGATCAAGGATTCATATCCCCAAGTTGAAGATTGAAGAGATTATGATGAAGATGCAAGGCTAAACATCCGTGATCATCCCCGGGTGGATGGTTTGTGATTTGATTATGCTTTCTTATGTTCTTACCTAGTCAAGACATAATCTTTGATTGTTTAACAACTTTTATTCGTTTATGTGTTTTGAATCATGTATTATTAAAGATTCGTGTTAGTTGATTTGATTATTACTTATCAAGTTATCAGTTTTATATTGTTAACCATTGAGTAGTAATTAGGTTATCATCATTAATCGGTGATTGCAAATAAAGTTTCTAGATTATGGCATTAGTTAGTTTACTAATTAATTTACATAATCGGATATCAAGTTCATAATTACCTTTCAACATATGTGATAAACAAGTTATGTCTATGTAACTTCAAGATCGGGTAAAACATAAGCCGTGTATTCAATTACATTCCTGAAACCCGGGTGTGATCTCTTTCATCTCAATAGTTCCAAACCAAGTCTAAGTTTTCGTTTTGCTTCATAAAGTAATCTTTTTTAGTTAATCTCATCCACATCCATTTACAGTCAAGAGACAATAATTCGTTTTTTAAATTTGTAAGTTAGTTTAATAATCAAACGAATCGTGTAACACTAACCACATGCTCCCCGTGGATACGATACCTGACTTACTCTAGCTACCTAGGTTAATTAGGTTTTTGCATGACCCAAACGACAGGTCATCAAAATGGCGCCGTTGCCGGGAGCTAGTGCGCTTAGCGTTATTTGATTTGAATGATTTTCTTTCGTTTTAGTATTTGTTTAAGCTTCAAAATTAAAAAAAATAAATAAATAATATTTAAAAAAAGTAAAAATTAAAAAAAAATCAAAATATATTATTTGTTTTTCTTAGTTTGTTTTATTTGTTCGTCTTTACCCTGGGTATTCTAGGTTTTTTTTGTAGGGTAATTTTCTTACAGGTTTAGTACAATCATGGATTGGGATTGGGATTATGATGATGATTACGATCCATGTATTTGTTGCGGGAGTGATTGTCACTGGGTTCAAGATTGTCCACTGTTCGAGAGAAAATATGGAAATATAGAAAGAGGATGTTCTGAATATAGGAGGCAAAAAGGATATGTGATAACAAATTATGATGATGGAGAGACACCCTCATATTATTCACACTTTGAACCTCCTCCACCATCAAAATATCAAGAATATTATCATGTAGACATTAATTACAAATATGCTCAAGAGTGGGATTTGAACCATTATGAAGCCGAGATACCACAATTCTCAAGCTACCAAGAGGAATATGATGACTACTATCTTGAATACCCTCAGTTGACATATGAAAAGCCTCAGGTTTCAATAAACTCTAAGCTTGATGCAATCATGAACATGATGGTGGAAATGAAGAAGGAAGACAAGTTAAGAGATAAATCATTCGAGACTCTAGTTAAGCAGGTTAGCCAACTCACTAAGGATGTAGCTCAACTTAAACGAGAGCAATATGAGTTAGATTGTGGCACTGTGATTGATATTGATGTGATAGAAGATGTTATGGGTCATTCAGAGCATGACTTGGGATGTTTTAAGTTAAATGAAGATGTAATACCTCTGAAAGAGCTAAAGCCTAACGTTGATCTAGTTTATCCCAACCATTCTCATGTGCTTATTACTTTAACTATTAAAGTTGGGAAAGAAGATTTGAAGACCAAGATAAAAAAGGTGGCATTGGAAGACATCAGACAAATCATCATGAGATGGCACCACAACAACTACTCAACAAACTTGCTAAGCATGATAACACAATTATGGAACTGGCAAGTCAACTATCGAGCTTTTATTGGGAATTCGGTAGGTAAATGTTCACTTAAACCACCATAACTATATCAGGTACGGTCTGGCTGAAGACCTAAAACTTAGCGCTAATCGGGAGGCAACCCGAAATTGATTTGTTTCTTTTAGTTTTTGGTTTTTTTCTTCTTGTTTTGTTTATTTTTTTTTGAGCTTTAAGCACCGGATGCAAATATTCAAGTGTGGGGAAGCTCATGGATCTTTAGGAGCATAAAAAATGTGTGTTTGGGCGGCTTTACTTATCTGAGTTAAAGCATAACCATCATATATTGCTGATGAGGCATCTTTTATCATCTATGATCAGGTCCATGTACTTTTTCTGTATCTTAAAGCTTTGCTAGTTTGGTGTCATTTAGTACAATCATGGTAGGCATAATGCGTCTTTGGAAAGTTAGCCTTGTAACTTCACTTGGGTAAAGGTTAGGATGTTTGATAGTACCCTTGTTGACATAACAATTTTAAAATGTACATTGAGGACAATGTAAGATTTAAGTGTGGGATGAAGGGAAGTTTGAAAATTGAGAAAAAAAATTGATTGAACAAAATCTTTCAAAATGCCCCTAAAGCGACTTATTTATGCATGAAAGGTTAATTTTTTCAATTGAAATCGTGAAAGTATGTTTAACCTGTACACAAGCAGAGGTCCTCAGTCATAGCTATCTCACTTGAAAAAAAAAGAAGAAATTTATTAGAATTATTAGAGATGTTTAACCTGGGGTAACAAGCAATATAGTGGACTTTTTATGCATGTTTTCACATCCTTAACCTATTTACCATCATTTTTTTGTGAGGATTGAGCCTATACATGAGCTTAGAACATCAACAGGTTAATTGCTCAGCTTTCTTTCATAATGTTTACCAGAACGATTGCATTATTCTAGAACTTGCATAATTGATACGTTTCTAAATCACGAACCAAACTGTTGCACATATATGATTAAGGCATTAGGATGAACCTTTGTTTTATTAGCCTTTTCAATCATATTATCCAACCCTAAAATACCCCTAGTCGCCAGTTTGAGCCCCTAACCTCTTTAATTGTTTAAACCCGAATCAACCCATTAGCCTTTTCAAATCTTTTTCACTTTTTAAGCCCATGTGATGAAATCTGATAAGTTTGCTTGAATTTTGATATAATATTATTAGAAGCAATGAAGTGTTTAGATATAATCATCATTCAAAAAAAAAAAAAAGAAAGAAAGAAAGAAAAATGAGTAAATAATGGGTCAAAATGACCACAATATCAATGTCTTGTTTCAGTGGTAGTAAATTGTGATATGGGTCAAGTTTACCCAAATTCATTGTGTAGTGTCGCTTTATTATTCAGTACGTTTCAACATTCTTATTTGGATTTCATCACCTTTAGCCACTTCAAATTCTCTATCCGCACCCAAATCCTAAGCCTTACATTACAACCCTTTAAAGACCTTTTGATGTGTGCATGGTTTGTGTTAATTGGTGGAGTTGCGATCATTATGCAAGCTTATGGTAATTATGAGTTGTTCTTGGTTGAGAGTACTACACTGATATACTAGCATACCTTTTGCTAGACCATATACTAAACCGAGAGGAGTGAAACTTGTGAGAGGTGTGACTACATGCATAGGGAAGATTAGAAAGCTTGTTGGGCTTGGTTAGATAGATCATATTTTAAAGAGTAATATCTTTGCTTACAAAGCTATAGCTTGAGATATGAAACTGTGAGTTGGGTATTACTTGGGACCTTAGCTAACAGAAGGTGAATACATGGTTGGATCGTATTTGTCTAATGATAGTTGTAGTGTTATAAGCAAGTTTGCTTGGGGGCAAGCAAATGATAAGTGTGGGGATGTGATGATTGGTTAATATGCATGCACTTAGTATAGTTAATATTGCATTTTTAATATATTTTATGTCGAACAATATTACTTTGTTGCGTGTTTGAAATGTAGGTCAAATGAAGCTTAACGGACATTATTTGAGTAGGATACAAAGGATACGAAGACTACGGGTTGAAAGGTGCTGAAAATAAAGAAAACTGTGCAAGTTGCAGGGAGACCGTAAGCTACGGCCTAAGGCCGTAACTTACGGCCCTGTATCAACACCGTCTGTGAACTCCGTAAGACAGAAGGTTTGGCCGTCTGGTTGAAGGTAGACCATAACCTACGGCCTATAGGCCGTAAGTTACGGTCTAGGGCGATATTTTGAGGGTTGTTTCAAATTTCAAAACCTATTTAAACCCTAACATTAGGGTTTAGAGAAGAGACTTGCCTCCAGCCCGAAGAACAAATCTTTAGACTATTTGGAGCCTCTGAAACTATCTTTAATCATCAATTGATCAAGGATTCATATCCCCAAGTTGAAGATTGAAGAGATTATGATGAAGATGCAAGGCTAAACATCTGTGATCATCCCCGGGTGGATGGTTTGTGATTTGATTATGCTTTCTTATGTTCTTACCTAGTCAAGACATAATCTTTGATTGTTTAACAACTTTTATTCGTTTATGTGTTTTGAATCATGTATTGATTAAAGATTCGTGTTAGTTGATTTGATTATTACTTATCAAGTTATCAGTTTTATATTGTTAACCATTGAGTAGTAATTAGGTTATCATCATTAATCGGTGATTGCAAATAAAGTTTCTAGATTATGGCATTAGTTAGTTTACTAATTAATTTACATAATCGGATATCAAGTTCATAATTACCTTTCAACATATGTGATAAACAAGTTATGTCTATGTAACTTCAAGATCGGGTAAAACAAAAGCCGTGTATTCAATTACATTCTAAAACCCGAGTGTGATCTCTTTCATCTCAATAGTTCCAAACCAAGTCTAAGTTTTCATTTTGCTTCATAAAGTAATCTTTTTTAGTTAATCTCATCCACATCCATTTACAGTCAAGAGACAATAATTCAATTTTTTAAATTTGTAAGTTAGTTTAATAATCAAACGAATCGTGTAACACTAACCACATGCTCCCCGTGGATATGATACCTGACTTACTCTAGCTACCTAGGTTAATTAGGTTTTTGCATGACCCCAACGACAGGTCATCAATGCATAGCCTATAACCTTATTTCGTTGCATCAACACACAACCTAAACCATTATATGAGGCATCACAGTATATTGCAAAGTCTTCATTACCATCTGGTAATGCAAGTATGGGAGCACTACTAAGCTTTGTTTTAGAAGGTTGAAAGCTTCTTCCTGCTTTGGTCCCCAGTCAAACTTTACATTCTTTCGAGTCAAAGATGTTAAAGGGGTAGCAATCTTGGAGAAGTCTTGAATAAACCTTCGGTAGTATCCTGCTAATCCCAAAAAGCTCCTAATCTCACTAGGATTCTTTGGTGATTCCCATTTCATCATAGCTTCTATCTTGGTTGGATCTACTTGTATTCCCTTCTCATTTATCACGTGACCGAGGAATTGAACTTCTCTTTTCCAGAAGTCACATTTAGAGATTTTGCATAAAGCGTTTCTTGTCGAAGGGTTTCTAGAACCATTTTCAAATGTCTGGTATGATCATCTTGGGTCTTAGAATAAATAAGTATGTCATTGATAAAGAAAATGACAAACTTATCCAAGTATGGTTTGCAAACTCTATTCATCAGATCCATAAATGCTGCAGGGGCATTGGTTAGTCCAAAAGACATAACCAAAAATTCGTAATGTCCATAACGCGTCTTGAATGCGGTCTTGGGAATGTCTTCCTCGCGTTCTTTCAACTGATGATAACCTGATCTAAGATCAATTTTTGAAAAGTAGTTGGCTCCTTGAAGTTGATCAAATAAATCATCTATTCTTGGTAAAGGATACTTGTTCTTGACAGTTAACTTGTTTAATTCTCGATAATCAAAGCACATACGCATTGAACCATCTTTCTTTTTGAAGAACAATACTGGCGCTCCCTAAGGTGAGGAACTCGGTCTAATAAACCCTTTTTCTAAGAGTTCGTCAATTTGCTTCATAAGTTCTTTCATCTCCGAAGGGGCTAGACGATAAGGAGTCTTCGCGATTGGTTTAGCACCATGTACTAAATCAATACGAAATTCTATCTGGCGATTAGGTGGAAGTCCTGGTAAATCTTTCGGAAACAAGTCTGGGAAGTTGCATACCACAGGGATTTCATTGATTTGCATTTCCTTTTTAGCATCTATCATGCACAAAAGTAAGGCTATGCATTCTTTCTGAATAATTTCATTGCCTTCACTGCTGAGATGATATTGGTCTTAGGATTTCCATCACTTCCATGAACTAGTAGCTTTTCCCCATTTGGCTTATGTACTGTTATCGTCTTATGTTCACAGTCGAGACGAGCACAATATTTATTCAACCAATCCATCCCAATAATGATATCATATTCACTTAGAATGGTTGGCATTAAATTTACAGAGAATTTAGTGTTAACTAGGGTAATAACACAATCCTTAAAAATCTTACTTATCTTATCTTGCTCACCACTGGCAGTTTCTACAATATATGCACAATCTAGAGGTTGTGGTACTAAGTTCAAATAAGGTACTAAGGCAGTTGAAATGAAACTTCTGTTTGCGCCTGTATCAAATAAAACTCTAGCATATATGTTGTTAATGAGAAACGTATCAGCTATAGTTTCATCCCCAGCTTCTTTTAACACATACACTCGGCCCTTGGAAATGTCCATACTCCCAACAACTGAAACATCTAATTTTTTGGGCAGTTCTTTCGTGAATGGTCACCCATTGGACATTTAAGACATTTGGAATCTTGATACTTTCTCCAAGACTCACTTTTATCGTTCCTTCATGTTTTTTATACGGTTCCCTTTATTTCGTGTGATCTTTCTGTCCTTTCTTGGCATCTGGTTTCCATCATCATTTCTCTTTCTTTTGTTGTTTTCAGTCATTATGCCTTCTTCTTCGTATGCAACGGCACTTAATGCAATTGCAGATTCATAGGTTTTGGGGGCAGACATCTTAACTAACTGTCGAATATGAGGAGGTAACCCTTGCACGTATCTTTTTACGCGCTTTGCTTCAGGTGTTACATGCTCAGGAAGCAGTCGAGCCATCTCATCAAACTTGGTCGTGTACTGACGATGTGTCATCGTCCCGGCCTGTAGTTGTAAGAATTCTTTTTCAATTTTGTCCCTTTCAACTTCAGGACAAAAACTTTTCCATCACAAGCTCCTTTAGTTCATTCCAGGTCAAAGCGGTAACAATTCCAGGTCCTTTAGCTTGTTTAACATTATCCCACCAAAATGATGCCTCAGACCTGAATGAGTGAGTGGCATACATGACACCTTGCGTGGCTGTGCATCCACTAATTTCAATAACAGCTTCCATCTCATGGATCCACTGAAAGGTAGCCATGGAATCTCTTTTCCCGTCAAATATTAGAGGTTCACATCCCTTGAAAGCTTTGTAAGAACAACCTTGCTTAGGTTCAGTTCTCATAGGAACATCTCCATTACCATTGGTGTTATAGATATGATCATCTTGTCCATTACTATCATTGCTCATGTACCCCCTAGAGGCATTCATAACCTCGGCTATAATGGTTGGCAAAGCATCTTTAATTACGCCAGCTACAGCTGCTTGGAATTGCGGTCCAGCAAATTGTTGTGCCTCAGATTCAGTATTACGAATATTTTCATGATCATCATTCGCAGATGACATGATTTGCCTTCTACTACTAGGAGGTCTACCACGACCCCTACCATGAGTACTTCCTCCTCTTGTCATAGTGAAAACCTACATGAGGGAGCAGGGAATTAGTATTCACATGATGGATTATGATCCAGAACATAATAGTACTGATAGACAAGAAATAACAGTGGCCAGGTGTCATTGCTTATCTATTGCACTTATAATGTTCTAGCCATTATCCTTCATGTTTTACCAAAAACTGTTATCCAGTACCTAAGTAGATAACTATTTATCTTAGAGCATCTTCCCTAGTTTAAGTCTAGATACTATCTTTGTACCTAGTTCACTTAAACTATGGCTCTGATACCAACTTGTACAGCCTGCCTCTAAGGCACACCCTAGGGAGCGTTACGCATCGGATATACAGAACACATAGTAATCAGAGAATACATAGTGGAAGTCAAACTAATAATAAATTATAACGTATTATACATCTGTCTTCTAATACAATACTAATATTACATCAACTTAACTATAGAATAGATCCAAATCCTCAACAACACTTTAGTCCTTTATTTCTTCATGAGCTTAGTCCATAATCTCTTATTCTTGTAATCACCTGGCACCTAGGATGTGTGTCCATAAAATAAAAACATTTGGGACTTAGCATAAAGCTTGTGAGTTCATGAACATAGTATTCTTCAAAATTCAAAACATATTAATATTGACTATTGCATCAAGCAGATTCAACCATGGCAAACAGATAGGAACAGAGTAAACACAGTATAAATTCACATAACCAGGCTATGTATACAAACTCCACTAGCTAAAGCAGAATCATACAAGCAGCCCTCAAGCATCCTATCAAGCATTGTCACATATCACAGATGCTATTGATAGTCAATTCTTCAATTATTACCAGTTATCAGAACATCACATCCCGTTTTATAAAACAGTTCAGAGGGACTCACCCGTTTAGAAGTTGCCCAACAGTTGATAACCTTTCCTGATGTAATCTGGTAATATCTCTAAGTCCTGATACAGTTCAAGTAATCCTAGGTTAGTTAATGATACAACTAACTAGTTATTGTAATGATTGGATATTGGTTTACGCTACCTTGTTTAAGCATGGGTGATCAGTCCATGCCTAACTAAGACTAGGCTACCCAATAGCCACTCCTAACAATAACCCTAACACCTAAAAATAATAATACTAATAATACTAAAACCACTCCTAATAATAATAATCTAAAATAAATAATAATTAACTTGACATAAATTTAAACGAACACATACCTTAAAACTATCTACGACAATTTGATGTAGAGTCTCCCTACTCGCGCTCCTACCCGAGCTCTAAAATGACTAATAACAATACCTAACGGGATATCGATTACCTGAAATTCTCTTTATAATAGAGCGTTTCCAAGAAAACTTATAATCTAAACTCAACCTATAAAGTCTCTATTTATAAGAGTTCCTAACAACAGTACTTTTCTCTTTAGGTCGATGTGGGATCACAATTTGAGCAGCTTCCTTGCGTTCAAATGCTTACATTGCACTTTTTATGAATTAAAATATTATATTATTATTATATTATTATAATTAATTCAGCTGCTTACTTTGTTTTTCTTTATAAATTCTAAATATAACGTCTTATAAAATTTCAAATATGCCATTGAGACGAGCTTATTTTTCTCTACGAGTCCACCTAAGTTTCGTTAAAAACAGAGCACGTTTAAATATAATATATTATTATATTTATATATTTTAAACTGTCTCTTACGACACTATAACTCGTCTAAAACTTTAAATTTAGAATAGTCATTTCACTCATTAGTTACTCGTTTAACAATATACAAAATGTAAAGTTTATATTTCTTTTATTTTAACTATTACATATGACCCAAACGCTCGGAATGTTACAATACAATATTGAAAATGTAACTTTTTTACGTTTTTTTCAGTTCATTGTGTAATAATGATCATGTCATTGTGTAATACTCGTCAAGCAGCTCATTGCGTCTATTGTTAATCATCAAGTCTAGTGCTAGTTATTATGTTATCCATTGTGTTTAATGTTGACGATTGTGTTATGCATTTTGTTTTTTAAAATGATGCATTTTCGAATAACACAATAATGAGAATATAAATTTTTTATGTTTCAAATTCGTTGTCTACCTCATCAGTTAAATGTGTAATCATCACCAATTCAGAAGATTACACAATGACCTGAAGAAATTACACAATGAACTAAAAACATAAAAAAACTTTATTTTTTTATATCAACACTATAAACGTTTTAAAGATTAAATATTACTTGTTTTTATGGTATAATTTAAAAAAATTATGTAGTATGTAATAGTAATGAATGTTTAAAAAAATGGTGTAACTTGAGAAGGGATAACATTAACAATTTACCCCCAACCTAATTTTGATCAAAATGACACGTGTCAATCTTAATCTTTCTTATATTTTTTAGTTTTAGAAGACTTTATATTTAAACATTTCTTTAAATTTAAATCTAACTTTTATCATTCTATTAGTTAGTAGAGCACCTATGCATCCTAGTAAATTCCTTCACAAGGAGGTTCCAAGTGTGGATAAATGATACATGCTATTGTTTATGAAGATGAAATACACTATATAATAAAGAATGTTTTTTAAACACGTGTGATAATTTTTTGTGAGGTCTAAGCTTTTATTTTTCATTTCTCTTCTATTAAATGAAAATAATTATAAATAAATAACTTAAATAATTAAATATCAAAATATAAATCTTCTTATTCTAATGAATTATTAAAAAAATACTAAATTATAATATTTTAATTATATCTTATTTTAAAATATACTTTTATAATTCTTGATTTTTATTATTTGTTTTATAATTTTTATACTTTGTTGATTTTTTCTGCTCATGTAATACATGAGAGTTTAACCTAGTATTAATATAAAGTAAAAAATATTTTGTTAACTTTTTACGTGTCTTCTAAGTAATTAAGTTTTGTTATTGAACGGTTAATTGGATCACTGACAGGCCACTGGTCCATCTGATCATCTTCATTACTCAAGTACGAAACCTGAGACCTTACTCAGAAGGAAACTCACATTACGTGAGAAAACCCCCTGGCTCACCTGAACCCCCCTTCCCCCCCCCCCCCCCCCCCCCCAAATTTTATTTTTGTCACAAGTGAAGTTGAAGCCAAAACCTCCACATATTTTTATGAGATCTTAGGGTACCTTATCGTAACTGCTTGAGCTAAAGATCATTGGTTTCTAAGAATTAAGTAAAAAAAAACTACCCATAACTCCATAAGACAACATTATAAGGGACACTATAATACTTGAATCCAAAATCTCCTCATATTTTATGAGATCTAAGGATATCTTATCTTTAAACACTTTAGTTAAGAATCATTGATATTGGTTTCTAAGTAATTAAGTAGAAAACTTACCCATAAGACAACATTATAAGGTAATAATGATATTTTTAATTAGATATTTTTAAAATATTACTACAAATAAACGTGTGTATGGATTTAAAAATAGATGAAAATATACACAAGTATTTTAAATTGTAGTGCCAAAACTGTGGGAGGTACGAACCACCGAAAATGGATTTGACCCCAAACCATGAACCCCCTTTCAACACTCAATAAAAAAAGTTGCTTCTCAAAATGGTTATTGGAGTACCACGGCATATTGCTTTCGGTCACTGGGCCCATGCCATCTGTCTTTTTGTGATTGGATGCTTTCATCCTTTTCAAACTTGGTCCAATATTCTAAAAACAATTAACCACGAGTACACGAGAATATATAATATATAGTAGACCTGAATGATGTGAAGATAACGTAAAAGAACCGGCCGAATGAGGGTTTGGAGATGGCAAGGGACATAAAGATAGATTCCTCTCATCTTTAGGTTAGCGGGTGCGTTTTCGTAGTGGATCACGACGTAAAAGAGGTGGCAAGATGGTATCGGTGGGAGCAATGCCCCCACCTCTAGGTACAACAAAGAAGAAGCAGGAGTAGAATTATTGGCGGAACTATATAGGCGACACGGATTCACTAGAATACAATGAATTTTCATGAGTGTATAAGAATGTATGCATCGGTTTTTTAAGTGACAACAATGTTTTTTTAGACGGTGATTTCATATAATTTTAATTTTTTCTGAAAAAGACAAACCTAAATTGAAGGAAAAAAAGGAAAAGTGTTCATAGGAATTTTCTTTGTTATGAAAACAGTACAACTTGCAACAAGATTGAAACATCTATAGAGAGTGGCTCCATAGAAATAAATGGTTAAATCCGCACCTGAGCAGAATCTTAATGTCGATCGTCGATGAAGACAGAAAGAAAACGGTGATGCGAGATGGATATGCAACATGATTGGCATGGGACGAGCGTAAACAACCCCCCACCTTTGTTAATCCGCAAAACTTTCAGTATGAGCGAGATAACCATGTTACATGAAAACGAACATGAGAATCGAGATTAAGGCTACTTGCCTAGAATGTTAATTTGGAACAATTGTTCTCTAAACAAATGTTGTCATCTCTACCTTTATTCATAAAGGAGATAAACATAAATGTGGTCATTCTGTAACTTTCAGATATTGCGTTTAGACAAAACTGTTCTTAAAATTTAGGAGATTTGTCATAGAAGCGTTTACATCTCTCGGCGCCCAGCTCGTCCGTTTTAGGTCACAGTCCAAATGAGTTCCAAGACAAAACAAGACTAGTGCAAGTTTCGTATACGAGACACATAGGTTTTGGTAAGCATGTATTCAAAAATGTCACACGATGCCCGCAAAATAAAACTAAGACGAGATGTGATAGCAAATATCAAACAAACTGAGAAAAATAGAAGAATGAGACGTGAGGAGGAGGTGTAAATAAATATTTTCTTTCGAAACATGATTAAATTTGAATTTATTAATTAGGAAAGTAAGATGAAACGACTAAGCGGACCATAGAAAGTGATGTTCAATCCGACGTATGTTATATATCATGCCTCAAGCCCCACAGATTGATTAGAGAAATTTAATTTACAAGATAATATTTAAAATCTTAATAAACGATGAGATATGTTCAATAAGACATCATTTTCTTATTTATTCTATATAAATAGTTTTTTATTCGTATAACATAAGGACGGTTTTTAAAAGATTAATTAAACAGAAATCATTTAAGTTATTTATAAATTAACATAAAAGATATTCTATTAAAAATATCGTTATAGACATTTTACACAGCTAGTTTTATTTTAGTAAAAACAAAAATAATAATGAACTTTTGGTATTATTTAAAATCTTGAAACTTGGTTTTTATTGGTGATTTTTTTACGATCTCCTTTTGTTTCTGGTTAAACTTTTATAAAATAAATATGAAAATATGTAATAATTATGAAATTGGCACGTAACATCCACACGTGTATAATAGGGCAAGAGTGATTGTGTCTTCGATTTTGCCCTTAACACCTTCGTACCTAAGATAAATCCTTTGTATCTGTCTGTAACCTCCGCTCCACCCATACTTAGAAAATTTTTTGCATGGTTTTTCATGCATCTGAACCATTATCTCTATGTCCAATCTGTCCAATCTTACTCTAAAAAATTATATGTAGAGTTTAGAGTATTCACATTCCATTCTCCATTCTTATCTTTAAAACAACACTAAAAATTATTTTTTTCTTTTTCCTAATTAAATAATATTTTTATACATTTATCATTTTATTTTCTCTCTCCTCTATTCACAACCACTTTTAAAAAATAAAAAAAAATTATAGGGATGAACAGTGTTTACCCCAATATACAAATAAACGGTAATATTTTATCTCTCCTCCAGTCACAATCATCCCTGTAATATAGAGCACACACTAAGGGATTGTTTGGTAGCTTCTTAATGGTTATTAAGAGGCCACCTCTTAATGATTCATAGCTTCTGAATGGTTAAGAGGTAACCCTAATACTGAATGGTTAAAATGTTAAATCTTAATGGTATATCTTAACCATTCAATATTAGGTTACCTCTTAACAAGTAAGAGGCAATAAACCATTAAGAGGTAGCATCTTAATGACCAATAAGAAACTACCAAACAGCCCCTAACATATGTATGGGAAATGAGATGTAAATGCTTTAAAGAATGGGTGGTTGAGTATAACCATCCTGACCCCGATTTGGTTGACGGTTTCGATAGCCCGGTTGGTTCCCATAATCCCCAAAATCATGTTGGATTGGTCTATCCATGTTGACTTGATCTTCAATCCACTCTTCCACATAATTAGTGTGATGACTTCCTTCGACTGAAAATCAGTGCTCATTGCTATGATTGCTCTCTTCCACTTCATGCTGAAAACTTGGATTACGAATCCAGAAATTTGGCATCGGTTGAAAGTTCATGGGCGGAGGTTTGTTTTGCACACCTTGATTTACAGGGATCGGCCCCTGAGGTTGAGGTTGCACTGGTTGTGGTTGAGGTGCAGCATCATCATGTTGAGGGAACACTCGTAATAGGATATCTCCTAAAGGTTGGTTGGGTTGTGGCCCTACTTGGTTTTCTGGATTATTCATCATTTTTTATTAGTTACTTTCGGGCGTTCTTGAAAGTCTACTTAGAATCCGATAAGCTGTTGTTGATGAAGTACCTTCTTCCGATCTTGTTTGACCATGAATTTGAGAAGTCCTTGAAGTTGATGCTTTGTGAAACACCCTATTCTCTCTTGCAGTTTTCTCGATTTTTGGATCAAACTGTAATGGTAAGGTCCTTCCTGAAAATCTTGTATGCATTAACGTAATAGGTTACCCGCAAACAAGAAAACACTGAATACCTCGCGTAATACTGAACAAGGAAACAAATTAAAAAAACAGAAAAATAAAATCTTTTTGGGTTTTTTTATAAATTTTTAATAAAAGCAAATAAAAGCAATTAAACACTAAGCGCACTAATTCCCCGGTAACGACGCCATTTTGATATGGTTGTCGAGACTCGATCAAAAACAAGTTATTATATCGGTCTTAGCTACCTTTATTGCGTAAGGAAAAGTAAGATCGTCTTCACTGGGAATACGTGGAAGTGTTTAACAAATACGACTCGATTAACTTAAAGACACAAACTTTATAATTAAAAATTGAAACTTTGGATTAATTAATGAACACACGTGCATAAAGCAAAGAACTTTGAAACTGATTTACTTAAATAATGAAAAACGATTTTCAATTCCGCAAGATCAACAATTGGTACTTTTGAATTAGGGTTTGTAAGAACGTGATTTCAAGATTCCAGCTTTCGATTAAAGTGAAAACAAATGAACAAGCTTTTAAGATTCGTTCGTTCATAATGTTACCAATTTACCTATATCATGTTGTCTACTTTTCTTAATGAGCTTACGATGCAAGGAAACCAAAACTGATAATCAAGCACACAATTTTATTTACAAGTAAACCTTTTAAGTTAATCAAAACAACTTAATTCAATAGTTCATTGTTCAATACAAAAACCTAATCAAAGCATACCGATTATTTCATTTGACAATAATTGTACTCCCGAAAGCAATCATGAAAGACCTAGCTACGCATCATTCTCATTAAATCTTCAATCTTTTTCCAATGATGATAAATGATGATATGAAGGACGTTAAGAAGCTTGAAAGCACCCAAAATCACCTTGCAAATACTAGATTTCGACTGGGAAAAGTTGTTCTTTGCATTGGGGTTAGATACGTTTAAATAAATTTGAAGATCCACAAAATCCGGCAAGTTGTTGGTGACCGGAGTATGATACCCCGACCCTAAGAGTATCATACGCCCGCTCAGCCTTCCTACGCCCAACTTTCTGTTATTTTTTCCAAATACGCCCACTGATACGCCGCCCGACGTATTATACGCCCATACCCGGCGTATCATACGCCGATACACCTAAATTTGTGCCTTTTTGTAACTTTTGATGTTTACATCTTCTGTCCTTGTAGTTTCGTGTTTGACTCCTTATTCTCCAGAATAAGCCTCCTTTAGCTCCAAACACCTATAAGTCAAAACACAAACAACTTGAAACTATTACATAATAATCATGATGTAAAATCATACATTTAGATCAATTAAACCTTAAATTATTACCACGCGATCAATGCTAAATACTCAAGCAATAGGATTTTAAAGTTGAAATATTTTACATGTTCTAAGGAAGGGAGCAAACCCTTTAAGAGATACGATTTAATTGACTCTAGTAGTAAGAAAGCAAAAAAAAAAAAAAAAGAAGAACAAGAAAAGATACTTCATTAGAACTGAATGTAAGACTCTAATTGCTTTGAACTGCTCTGATGGTAAGAGATTCCAAATATATAAGTTTTGTGAAGTGCATAATCACAAGTTGGTGGCAGAGAAGGATATGCACCTTGGACATTCTAATCGAAAGTTATCTTACATACAAGAAAAGATGATTTATAATTTGGCAACCCTTAATTTAGGTACTGTGAAGGCATTTAATATGACAAAGACTAAATATGGCAGCTTTGAGCATGTTGGTGTGATGGTAACTAAGTGTAAGAATTTTAAAAGTAAGTTAAATTGCTACATCGGGGAATATGATGCTGAAATTATTATTCAAAGGTTGCTTAGCAAGAAAGAGTATCTCCCTGACTATTTATTTGAATACACAGATGATGAAAAGGGTATATTGACTGGGTTGTTTTGGGTTGATGAAGAATGAAAGAGGAACTATGTTGCGCTTAGAGATGTCATTTCATTTGATCCAACTTTCAATACCAACAAGTATGCATGTTTTAAATTGATCATTGTGCTTTCTTAATGTATTGCGTATTTGATGTATTGTTTGTAATTATATTTTTTTTGTAGATACAAAATGATTTTTGTCCCATTTACCGGTATTGATAATCACTTTCGTAATGTTACATTTGGTGCTGGACTATTGTCATCTGAATCATCTTAATCGTATAAATGGTTGCTCATTGTTTTTCTAAAATCGTATGGTCATCAGCCTAAAGTTGTTGTCACTGATCAGGATCCGGCTATGAAGATAGCTATTGAAAGCATCTTCAATGATAGCCGACATAGGTTATGTATGTGACATATTATGAAAAAGGTTGCTGAAAAGGTATAGATTGATGCGTTATTATTCTGTTTGCTTTTGCGTTATTATTTGTATATGTATGCATGAATTAGTGGATATACTATGTGTGATTTTATCCTACTATCTGCGTGATTTAAGGACACTTGATACTTGATCCATTTTGTTCATGCGTTATTATGTTGTCTATGTATGCGTGATTATAGATATTCTTTTATGGTGATGAATCCAATTATTGCGTTATTATTGAACCCCTTTGCGTGATTAATGCTATTCTTTATGCGTAGAAATTAATTATGCTTGCCTAAAAAGAGTATATTATTTTGTTTTTGTAGGTTAGTGCTGCGTTATGCTATAATGAAGATTTCAAAAGGAAGATATGCAGTACAGTATAGACAAATTGTATCAGTCCCGATGTTTTTGATAGGGAGTGGTTAGATTAATCCACGAATTTGAGCTTGCATGCAACAATTGGCTGTCAGTTGTTTTTTATATGAGATCAATGTGATTTCATGTATTCTACCGTAATGAGCCTATGTCTGGTCTCATGCGAACAACCTCTCGGTCTGAAAGTGAGAATCACTTCTTTTGTCAGTTGCAACTCTCAGTTGACTCTTGTTGAGGTTTTTAATCACTATGACACTACAATAGAAATTCAAAGGCATAATCGACAGGAAAACGACCATGAATCCCGATACATCTTTCCGGATCTATGGTCAGAGTTTCCTCTTGAGGAATAGGCAGCAAGAATTTTTACAGGGGCTATATTTAATGATGTTCAAGAAGAAATTTACGCTGCTTCTGAGAAGTGTATGTCTTTTAATGTGTCAACCGATGGAGAGTATTCTAAGATTATGGTTAAAGATTTGAGGCCTACGGTGATGGATTATTGGAGTAAGTTTATAATTAACCCTTGCGTTATTCAAAAATGTTCATAGTTAACCATTGCGTTATTTCATTAAGATTTGCATAATATCTTATTTGTTGTTCTGTTTATTGTTAAATAGGTTTTGTTCAGAAAAGATGATCTAAGTGTATCATGTAGTTATAAAAGGTTTGAGCTTATGTATTGCTATGTTGCCACATTTTTTATGTTTTTAAGATGTTTCAAGTTCATGAGTTTCCCGAAAAATATGTTAGTAAATGTTGGACAACGAATGCGGTTAGCAACACCACAAAGTATTCACGTGTAATGGAAGATATTGACAGTGAGCACTCTCGGGATGTTGATAAAGTCACTCGTGAGATACAACATGCTACAGAATATATTATAAATCGACTAGCCCCTGATCTTGATGGTTTGAGTCTTGTAAACAATGAGTTGAAGCGAATGATGTTAAAGGCCGAAGAGATTGTCGCAAATTACCTCATCAAAATAGGAAAGACCGGTATGCGTCTTTTGTTGGTTTTAATCAACCAACAGATCCTACAGTACGTGTACCTGGTGTAATTTAAAATAAAGGTCACGGATCTCATGAAAGGATAAAATCAAAGAAAGAAAAAGCAATTAGTCGTTCTGGTAAAAGACACAGGTCGTGTCATATTTGTGGGGGAAGTGGTCACAAGAGGAGAACGTGCACCGGTGAATCAGGTACAACAGAATGGAGTGGAACGCATTAAAGATACTCTTGCGTTATTATAGAAAACTCTTGCGTCATTACTTATAGCTTTAGCGTTATTATACTTCAACATTTTTATAATTTTTATACTTCAACCTTGCGTTATTATATTTAACTGATTATTAACTGTCTTGCATTATTACTAGTGTGTGTTTTAGATTATATGAAAAATGATGCAATAAACTTTCATGTAATAACCAAAAAAAACGTTTACATTAAAACACAACCATCACCATTATCATCACCACCATCACCATCACCACTACCATCACTATCACCTACTCCTCCAAGATGCTATCAAACCCTTTTTTTTGCTGTCCATGTTGGACATAAGGGTTTTACATGCATTGTTAACAATCTGACAAAAAAGCTTATCAGACTGTACTTGAACGTCCATGTGGGCAATGGACTTGGCTTTGAAATTTGAATCAGGCTCCTTAAGGATCTCCTGATAAAGCTCCAGATTTTTGGCCTTCTACTCCAACAGATGCCCCTGAATCACAAGCAAGCTGGAAGAGGTTGCTATGTTAGAATCAAATTCTTCAGATCGTTGCCTTCTAACAAGATCATTGATAGAAACTTGATAAGTAGACATTTTGGGTTATGTTTTTTTAGTGGACATGTGATATGCTGATGACAAGAAACTAAGTTATATAGAAAGCTCATCAAGTGCTTTTGGCATGGGTAGCTGGAAGAGATTACCGCCTAAATTTAATGTTTATGTCATCACTATCGTGAGCAGTTGCGTTTGAATTCATTAATGGTTATGATCTTTTGAATTTCATGGAAAATGAAACAAGAATACAAATGGTTTACATATTTTTATTGCCACCATCCACTCCTAGTTAAACAAATAACTAATGCATGATTAGTAGTTTAAACTGTGTAATTTAATAATCATAACTTGCATAATTATATAAAACTTACTATTTCATCAGATGGGCTATGTGTTTTTTCTACCAGATATGCTGAAATTTCTGACAATTCAGGTAATTTTTGATAATACTCAATTATCTTCTGCGTGCTTGCTCCTATTGGATTCTTTAGGTTTAGTGAAGTGTAAATTGTATCATCATACATGTCAATGGATCCTCCATATCTCCACTCTCCTGATTTTAGGAAACATTAACCTCATACACCTATTGCTCATTTCTTGTGACAACATGTTCGTCATCCATCAATGGTGTGTAGCAGGATTGAACAGTATTTATGGGATTGTTATTCACATATGCATGATCCCTGTTCAATGTAATTCCTATAGGATCATCATCCCCCCGACCTCTTTTACTTCAGCTTCTTTGTTGGTCTTAACATCATTAGCAAACCCTTCTACTTTAGTTTCTTTGTTGTTTTCAAAATCATTCACCACATCTTCAACTTCAGTTTCTTTATTGCTATCACAATCTTTCTCAACATTAATCCCCACTAAGTAATCTGTTTTAGTCCCCTCAGGCTCAACATCCTTCTTAACATCATCATCACTTATCTCGTTGTCTGTTAGTGGGCCATTCTCAAATAAGTATTCCTGCATCTCGGATAAGGCTTCTGATGAAATGTATTTGATTGTTGGTATTTCAATAGGATTTATCAGTGCTCCATGCCTCTTCCGATGCTCATATGTATAAAGAACCTAAATTTTTTATGATTAATAATTCATTTTCGTAAGTAGAGACATATGATTGCATAATTAAATATAAGATATTGCGTAACTATAAAAGTATAAACTAACCACAAGAAATAGAAGAGGCCCATTCCAATGGTTCAGTGAGTTTTCAATCCGCCTTTATGCTCTTTAAATATTCTATTACATAGCTGCACCAGTCCATATTCGGTATTTCCTTCTCGTCATCAATGTTCACAAGGATCCGTTGATTTATAGTTGTTGACTTTGTGGTGAATCCCACTATTATGAAGAAGACAACAAAAAAGTTTAGCTTGAAAAGTCTTCCACCCTTTGTTTGTTGTTTCATTGCGTCTAAAACATTATCAACTGTTATTCTTGAGGTTTGAAATTGAACTTTAAACTCATTAGTTGGTGTGTTAACCCCCTTTCGTGGTTTATTCTTTTCAACAACCTTTGTATTTCCTATTGGGATTCCAAGTATCTCATGAATCTTGGGTCTGTAATTTTAAGACGATGGTTTCCCATATTCAATTTATTTATCTCATGATCATAGTTTATGAGAAGCCAATAACCTAAAGCTGTTGGTATGTTATTTATCTTCATGTGTAGTATAGAACCAAAACCAATCTCTTTTACTGCAGCTGCTTGTGCATCAGTGAATTTTTGGATGGCGACATACAACTTTATGGGGAGCTACACATGGACAGTCTCTTATTGTTGTAGTTAACAAATTCTGTCTTCTTAGTTTTTCTTTTACATTTTGCCTTTTAACATTCTTCGCAGGGATTCAAAGTCGTCATCAGAGTTGGTTATCTTTTTTGACTTTTCTGGTGGTGGATCTATGAAATCATCATCATCTGATTCACTGGATCTTATCTTTTTTTGTATTTTTCCACCTACCAGAAATTACTCAAACACATTCAGAAATTACGCAACTTATATTAGAAATTACGCAACTTATATTAGAAATTACGTAAATATAATTAGGAATTACGCAGATCATTTCAAAAGTTTGACAAACAGGAAGTTACGCAAAGTCTATAGTCAAACTAACCCTTATTTGCATCCTTTTCACCATGGGTATCGTATTTGTTTTTTTGTTTGCTTTTCCTTCTGAACATCTGTTTGAATAGTGTATTAACAACGTACAAAATTGTATCAATAATCAATCATTATATGCATGCATAATACATGGGGTTTTTCGACCCTAACTTGCGTATCGTTCATGTTTTTTCGCCTTTCATGATGAACAACTGTAATAAAGAAAACATCCGAGATTGTAAGTATATGATCGAGCACTTATAAATTCCTCATATAATGAGATTGAACATACGTGCATCTACTTTGTTTTGAACTTTCTTCATGATTATCGTTGTGGGTTTTTTTAAAAATGTTAGGTTTTTAGGTGTTCGATACCTGTGTTTATTTTACTTGAGTATTTTATAGTCAATAATCACGCAATAACAGTTAAAAAACCTCTTTGTTATCACGCAGTTGTGGGTCGCTAAAAATCCCTAAAATTTGGGGTAGTGAAATCACGTAATTGTTTTGACAATTGTGTTATTTATCACGCTAATGAGCTGAAATTACCCTACTATCCTTTTTAATGAAAACGGGGTGGATTTATTACGCTTTGCATGTCAAGCGTTGAGATTTTAAAATGAACGGTCGAGATTGCTTCGTACGCTTCGCACGAATTATACGCTTTATATAGTAACCGACCCTATATATATATATATATATATATATATATATATATATAATATATATATATATATATATATATATATATATATATATATTGGCATATGATAGAGGACTAAAGTATAGCACAATCAAACTAAAGTATAGACATAAATAAAAAATTAGTACATGTAGAGTTACAATTAGTAATAATATATCATGCATAGAGTACAACCAAGGTGCACTCTATCAAATTGTGAAAGAATGATATATTCAAAGAGGATAAAACATGATTAAGAAAAAAAAAGTATAGTTAAGTCTTATATGTGTGCAAGAAAGATAAAAAACGAATAGTCTTACCATAGGTAAGAAAAGGGGAACCATGTAATAATAGAGAAGATATGTTTGTTTATGTATGTGCATGTGGTAGTCATATGTTATAGTTAAGTATTGCCTGGGCGCTAGAAAGGTAACTATAATGACAATAGGATACAGATGCATGAATAGGTACGTCTTGCCAAATAAGAGGAAGGGTATCATATATATAACGATATGATAAAGAGGTATCATATATATAATGATATGATAAAGAGGTATGAAGGTTTAAGTCATGTCCAAGAACAAAAAGAGATATGTCCTAAATTGCAATCGGAAAAACGGACAAGTTTTGCTAGCACGACTAGAAAAGGGATGAAAAACCTTACAACAAAGGGATGATAGTAAGTCTTACATGTTTGCAAGAAAGAAATGGTAAGTCTAGCTATATGCAAGAAATGATTATTGGGAGCTCATACCAGTAAAGCCATGCGCACATTCATTGTTAGCATTTATGAGTTATGCATAGGATAGATATATGACCTACTTGATAAGGATATACGTGGTATGTTCATATCATCACTACGCCATGATCCTGTTATAAGATGATATGTTCTACCTTAAAGGGTAATGACTTTAAGAAATGCTGTCGAAAGTAAAAGTATGTTCAAGCCAAGTGTGATGACTAGAAAATCAATTTATGAACAAGTAAAGCTAAAGAATGAATAAAGTAATAATAAACACAAACGGTTTCAAAGATAAATGATAGATAGAGCTAAACCGATGACAATGGGATGGTATGTTCACGTTTATGCCATATTGTTAAAAGATATATATGTTAAAGAATGATACGTTAAAGTTTACTTTGCTAAAGTTAAAACTAAAATCAGACATCAACAATAACTTTTGTATACATATCAGTTTGATAGGCTAATGAGGTATAATAATAACTTGGCATAAATTTAAAGGCTACCGGACATATTTCAAGACTGACAACCTAGCTTTACAATTTATGTTTTTAGTTAAAGTACGCTTGATATATAATAAAACAAGGGTCATATAATGAATTTAAATATTCCGCACTTATGTTATGACTTTTGTATACTTATCAATTTGACAAGCAGATGATGATATAGATAATAGCCAGGCATATATTTGAACGCTATCATTAAATTTCAAGGCTAGCATCCTGACTTTACACCGTTATGTTTTTAGTTAAAGTACATTTGATATATGGTAGACAAGGATTATTTAATGATTTTAAATATTCCACTACTTATGTTATGGAATACTACAGTTCTAAACTTATGTTTGTGATGAGCAAGCCTAACAGTAAGGTTTTTAATTTGGAAACAGAGCCTTAGAGAGTATGGGTACTCATTGTTCTAAAAATAAATTTTATTAGATATTAAATTTTTTTTCTTAAATTGTTCAAAAACTAAAACCCTAATATACAAAAAAGTTTCTTATAATAGTGTTACATTTTATTATATAATATATCTATACTACAATTAGACTATCTTCGTGTGGCTTCCTTTCTCTAGTCCCTAGAGGTCAATGGCCACAAACATTTACGACAAGAAGTTATGTTGTCCTTGAGCCTTCCACATCACAATGGAGCCATGTCGACACATTGCAAATGCTCTTTAGGATCAATTGCATATAAAATTTTACATAAAAGCTTTTTTTTAGATTTTGCCATAAGCTTTATGCATTTACCTAACATATTATAGTTTACTTAAATGTTAGTGAAAACATTTTGCAGTGGTTAATGTATGTTTAGATATTTAGTCGTTACCTTAGGTTCAAAACTACTTTTCAAGTGTTTATCTAACAATTAACCGATCATCCTAGTGATAAAAATGATATACTTTGCAATCAAAGATTGTAAGTTTAAATCATTCAAAATACACATGTGATAGTTTTAACAGTAAAACAGGTATAGGCCGGAAAATATGTGTTTGTCGTTAAAAATACTGGACTAATTAATAATAAAATTTTAATATAAGGGGGATAGTGACATAAATGCCCTACTTGTCTTTGTTTAAAACATGTATTTGTAGACTTGTGATTAATTGGTTTGGAATATTATGGCAGTGGAAGAAGACACTCAAAGTACAAAGAGTACCGCCCCAAGATATGTTGGTGGAAGGATCTTTCACATACTTTGTCTTTCAATCACGCACGTTATGGTTGGTTGAGTATGGGGACCTCCATTTTCATAGATTTAATCATGCTTATCCTATTTTGACTTATCATTTTGTTACCCTAAACAAATAAACAATAATTGAAGTATTTTATTTTTAATTCTTTAGCTATTTTTTTCAAAACTCATTTACAAATACTGAATTATGATAAGTGTGCGAGTTGTCCGTGAGCAACTAAAAATTCACTTGTTAAAGTTTTGAATCGAACATAGACTGAGCTTGTTTGAGCTTAAATTATTATTCTTTAATAAGCAAAATAAGCTAGTCTTCATGTACCGGATTTGATTAGATTCATGAGCCTATTATTTATGTAAATATATAATTATCAAAAAACATTATTAATATATTCTATTATTATAATTAAATTTATAATATATATATATATATATATATATATATATATATATATATATATTATTTAACTAAAATAATAGACATGGTATTTTATGTATATGAAAAGAGTTAACAAATTATAAAATTTCTAATGAGGTAAACATAATAAAGCTTGAATTGTGTCAAAGTCGAGCTTACTTAGGCCCGCTGGACGACACCCCTAGCTTAGATGTAGAAAGTAATGATTTGTCAAGACGAAAATCTAAGTTTTAGGTAATTTATAAGGTTCATATAGTTTTAGGTTGTTTCAAATTGCGTTCAACTAGATTAAGAATACTTGTTTGATAAGCTTACATGAGTTTCGATATCGTTACAAAATGTTTACAAAATTTCAAAGTTTCTTTCATATGTATAATAACACTTATAATTGATGATAAGGAACATATGTTGATTCACGAATTCAATATTGTTATTTAATCATAGAATATATGTTGCAATAATTGATTTAAAATTGACAGACTAACAGATTCATGGTTATATATACAAAATAAAAATTATGAACATGTTTTACGTTGTTAGAAAATTTATAGAATTTTTAGCCGGCCATGAGAAGAAATTGTTATTTGATTTTTTTTATCTGCGACATACACACATATTATTTTCTATTATGTACTTGCTATATTTCTAAAATTATCATATTTAGATTCTGTAACATTCGAACCACTAATCAGTAAGTATATCATTTTATTATATGGATATCTCTTTAGGAACTCTATTTATTGTTATTAAAAAAAGTTTTGCCTGTTGTTTTTTGTTAGATATTTAATAAAAGTGCCGTTTAAAAAATTTATTTAAAAACGCATATATATTTCAGAATATCAAAGTTAAATTTGTAGATGAGAATAAATAACGTTTATCATGCCATCGGCCAATATAACATTTTATATCGTCATTGAAGACCATCTAGATACATAACAACCACACATACTCTATGATGTAAAAAAAGCAACCGTATATATTTTTTGTCTTTTGATATGCTTTTCTGTATATTTGAGGATACAATTTTATGTACGGTATATTTACTATTTATCGATAACTAGGCTAGCTTAGTGGTAATTGGTAAAGCTGTTTGCCTTTCATTCAAGATGTGTTAAATTTAACTCTTATTCGAGACATGAAGTATAAATTGAGTATAGAAGGGGCCGGGTAGGTCATTCAAAAAAAATATTAATTCAAAATTGATTTCTTTTTTCCTGAACGGCAAACCTTACGACTTCCTAATATATTTATCTGTCAGATCGGATCATCGGAAGCCGGGTTTCTTTAAATAAATAACGAAGGTCTCTTATCACCTGACTAACAATATAATATATACAGCTTAGTTTAAAAATTAAACATAAAAATCGATATACAAAATATTAACATAATATTATGACTTACAAACATTTTTAATCAAAAGAAAATTTTTAATGATTGAACCCGTATATTGTACTGGTCTTTAGTCTAGTCTATACTTATTAATAAAATAATAACTTTAGTGCCACGTGTCATTCTCTAAGGCTCTATTTTTTTTAATTCCCGTCTAAATATGTATCTGTTCTCAATGTCAGTCTAGATTCATTTAGAGACATTTGTGGAAATTTTGAACATTTAACCCTAAATTAGAGTGCATCTTTTTTTGGAAATAAAATCAAACCCGATGATTCTTCTTTTTTCAAATAATTCATCTACAAAAACCGCAGATCACTTTCAAATCCATAAATGCTCGGTTTATATTCGAATCGTGATAAAAATTACGGGATTTCTTCATCGATTCCACTTCAATTCGAAGGAATTCATGGGTATCTTTCTTTGAAAATAAAATCATACCCGATTTTGTAACACACAAATTGAATAAGAAAGAGATTCAAATACAAAGTGTATTTTTGCTACAAAATATGAGAAGACACAATGAGTCAAAAAATTCACAAAAAAAAATTATATCTCACAATCTAAATTGAATTTTTGAAAAAAGTAATTCCGATCTTTTGTTCCCCTAGCCGTCCTCACTAAGAAAAAAAATAAACGAAAAATAAAAAAATAAAAAAATTAACATTTTTTGTGTCATTTATGAAAAATACAATGACGTTATTGTGTCATTATAAAGACACAATGACGTCATTGTGTCATTATGAAAGACACAATGACGTCATTGTGTCATAAAAGACACAATGAAATTATTATTTTTTTTTTGAAAGAGGACGACGAGAGGAACAGAGACTCCGAATTACTTTTTTGAAATTCGATTTAGATTGTGAGATATATATTTTTTGTGACTTTTTTAGTCTCATTGTGTCTTCTCACACTTTGTAGCAAAAATACACTTTGTAGAATAACCTTACCCATTAAATAAATAAAATATCAAATAGTTTGTATAAAATTTTAGAAAATATAAAACAATATTTTTATATAAAATATGTTTAAATTAAATATGTAAATATTTCAAGTAAAACAACATTAATATCTTTTAAACTTTCGTTGATGAAATTGTTAATTATTAAATAACATAAAAATAAAAATAAAATCAAGTGTGTTATATATTAAATAAGACATAATAACTTTTGATTATAAGGTCACAAATGAGCAAAAACATCCTTGTAAACTACATTTGTAGTAACATTAGTAGGTTTACACTCATTATCTAAAACTAAAAAGTTCAATTCATCTTTACTCTTAACTTGTGTTAAGATGCCATAAACCTGATCATGGGTAAAAATAGACTATTTCAAATATAAACCGATACTTGACAGAGATTGATCTTGACTTTTGTTTATTATCATAGAGAAATATGCAGTAAAAAATCTGTCTTCATTTAGACTTAAAAGAAATACTTTTGACGGGTCAAATAGTGAGCTAGATATTGAGTGGGTGTGAGGATATTAGTCTGATTAATTAGATTTAAATAATATACACTGAAAAGTTATGTCTAATAATTAGATCAATTACGAATTATTTTGACCCTGTAATCAAATATAGAGATATAGTGTTGAATCGGGTTGGATCGGACTAGATAGGGCTACAAATGTTCATAATATCTCTGATTAGTTATTGATTATTATTTATTTAATACTAACTTTAGTAAACCCGTGTATTATACGGGTTGAAAAAATAAAATATTAAATATAATAAAATTTATGAAGTATAAATGATAATTTAAAATAAGATATGATTAAAATTACATATGAGTAATAACTATAAGTAATAAAATAGCGATATCAATTTTTAAACTTTTGTGTTTAAACTTTCTTTCCAAAAAAAGTTAAACATTTTTTTCAATACAAACCGTATTAAAATGTTATTTTTTAAAATATTTTATTATAACTCCTAATTTTTATTATTTTTAGTTTATAAAAAAATTTACTTTTTAAAATAACATAAGTACAACTATCTATACAATTCACATAACCTTGTAATATGTATGTATGAAATATTATGCAGAGTAACTAAAGAGTCAAATTTTATACTTTTTTTCACTCATTGTTTGTATCGGTATACTATGATGTAACATTTAGTTTAAATTATTATGATTTTTTGTTGTGTTTGTATCATTTTACCTTACTATGAACATCAATGAAGTATCTTCTTTGACTTTCCACTTACTCATATACAACATGTTGTTTTAGATGCTTACTTTATGTGAGTAGTATTATAATTATTTAGTTATGTGCAATTATCAAGTTATCATTCCTTTCACTATATATTACTTTAGATGGTTTAATTATATGCAAACTATTGTTTTAGATGATTACTTTATCTGAGTTGTATTGTTATTATTTAATGATATACAACTTTCATTGCTACTTTGTCTGTTGTTTGATATTGAAAAAAATCATAACATATATACCTATAAGTTCAAACTTATTACGTGCCTGCGAAAATTGTTTGATGCGTACTGCAACTTGCAACCTGTTTATGTAGTAGCAAGCATTGTATATCAATTTAGATCTTTAGTTACTTTGTTATTTAATTGAATTAATACATTTAAATTCATCTGCTAATAATATTTTCACAAAAGTCTATATACAAAGTATTATCAACAACATTATAACTTACGAATCTTTTTAAACAACAACAATATTTTTGGATTGAACCCGTGTGTTACACGGGTCTTTAGCTTAGTATAATATATACAGCTTAGTTTATTTTGCTAGGAAACAGATTTTATAATACAAGTGTACAAATAAACAAAATAAGGAAATGATTGAAAAAAGTTTTATTTTTTAATTTGATAATGGCAGTATTTTCTACTCTTACAAAAAGCCAACGGTATATTAATATATTTTTGGTATGAAATCTTCAAAAGTTTGATATTGTAATAAATATAATGTTTATTGTCTTTTCAAATAATTTAAAGGCTGATATTTATTTTCTAGAACTTTATCATGCGTTAAACGACACGAAATATAATTATTTGTTTATGAAATGATGAATATGTGTATTTATCTCTGTGATGAGCCAATTCAGGCTCTTATCTAATATTTACTTAATACATGTGTCTACGAGTTAAATTAGAAATTTAACGTACTATAGTCATTAGTGAATAAAATCATTTTTAAATATTTGATGGTTGTCTTATAATATATCACGTAAATACAAATACATTAACTAATTTCACTATAGGTGTATGACCTAATCAAACTTGAACTAATCAAACAAGTTATAAGACAAAGGAAAGATGATATATACATCAAAGTAAGATAAAAAAGATTCCCATGACACAAGAATACCAACACAATCATCACTCATAAGGCTCACAAGCCTTTATTATAAAGTCAACAAGTTGACCATCTTTGACACATACTCTTTAATTTCTCCCTCTTGCTAGACACTACATATAACATAACATTACCCTATCTTATTCCCATTTCCACTACTCAACTCTATTTCAATTCTCCCAATATCAAGATGTTAGGAAAGATGGGTTCCGTCAAGAAACTGGCGAAGAAAGTCAAAGTGAAAGTTAGCAGTGTCACCGAACAGTCGCACCACGAGCATCTGCTCAAGGACCAAGAAGAAGCATGCTCAACCCCAACAGGGTTTCTTGCACTTTACATAGGCGAAGAGCGACGTAGGTTTGTGGTGCCGACGGGCTACCTATCGCACCCATTGTTCAAGATGTTGCTCGATAAGGCATCCGATGAGTTCGGGTTCGAGCAGAAGCATGGCTTGGTGGTTCCATGCAGTGTTACTGCGTTCCAAGAGGTGGTGAGTGCGGTGGAATGCTGCAATGGGAAGTTTGATATAAGTCATGTGGTTGAAGAGTTTATTTAGTGTTATCAAGTGTGTGTTGAAAAGTGAGAAGTTGTGTTTTCTGCAACTCCCTTTTAGGTATTGAAGATTTGTTATCAATATTATCTATTTAGAGTTAGAACTTAGAAAATCATGTGTTGGTGTTAGTTTTTTTTTTATTTTCCTTTTTTTCTAACGACAACTCACACAACTATTTAATTCTACCTCACAACTAAATCTCACCAACCCGTCATAATGAAGACCGAGACCTTTGATCTGAAGGGGAGGCTTTATCATTTTAACTTTAAATGGTTTTACCAATAAACCCAACCTCAAACACCTCTGATGTCAGTTTTGATACAAGATCTTTCTGCTCATACTTTGGTTTTTCTTGCCATTTCATCACTCACTAGCTAGTGGTTATTGGTTCAGATGATATATATATCTTCTTATTTCTTGTTTAAGCACTTACAAAATCACTTTTGTGTTTGAGTAAACTCAAGATGGTGAAAATATCTGTTACATGTTTGTAAGTTTAAATGTAAAATTTAATCTTTGTATAATATTGATAAAGACCTCCTTCAAGAATAGACGGACTCATATTTGGACCAAATTAATGAACAGAAAAAAGAAAGTGGGGTGGAAAAAATATGCACTTTATAAGAGGGTATAAATTTTTATCTCTTTCGAGTTGTGCACCCGCAAAATATGAAATGAAATGGTGTCAATGACCAACGTTGTGACAAACAATCATAAACGGTTTGTTTGACTTTCAGACTCAAATTCCTTTACATAGAATCTCGCTTTTTACTTCATCAGATCTTCGCTAAATTTAACGATTTTGATTGATCTCGTTTTAATGTAAAAACCCATGAATCATGGGTGTCTATTTTCTTTTAATTCGTACATTTATTCAGCCATATAACTTTAGTCTGTCAATTCTCATTTCTCTAATCGTAACAATACTTACCAAATTTAGACTTTCCGTACAAAAATTGTCAGAAGTAATGGGTTTTCATTTACAAATCAATCAACTTTTTTAAAATAAGTATTCTTTTTAGTATTTTGTGTTTTCACTTAACTTATATAATAGCACCCTAAATAATCCCAAACGCCGTTTCAAAAAAGATAATAATAATCCCAAACAATTTTGCAAACTTTTTATTGGTACCAACCACATGAAACAAATTCTTTATTTTTACCATTTTATGTCTCTTAATCTATGTTAAGAGCCAATTATTATAATTAGTTGGCTCTTCATGTAGACTATTCTTTATTTTCTTTATAGTGGTTGGTCATCAAACTTACCATCTTTATTGCATAGTGTACAACTTATTAAAGCATGATTATTGCAAATGTAGACACATTATATTTGATTTATATATGTTTTTCAATTCATTCATGGGCCATGGGCTGAAATTCTGCCGTCCAGCTAATGATGCTCAAATTGGAAGTTTGATAGACAACTACCAATTATTAATATAGAATTAACAACAGATGATACTTTTATGTTACTTTTTAAAAAAAAAAAATCGTCTAAACTAATATATTATTTAGTCAAGTTTTTATTTTAAGAAACTCAATTAATAGTAATAATTTATTTTGTTTTGAATTTAACTTTTTATATTATAAATTTTATTATGTAATCATATTGTTTTGAACTATACATATTATTATAGCCAAATAAGATTTAATTTAAAAAAACTAAAATGAAAAAAAATATATTTATTGATATATTTATATATTTTATGTTAGTGTGATTTTAAGACAACTAGTTTTTAATTTTACATGGATCAGTTGTATGTTATATTATTCAAAAAAGTATTCAAATATTTATAACTTATAAATATAACTTTTTATTTTTTTATTGTTATAGTAATAATCATACTAAATATTTATACATTTATAAATTATGTTGTTTTCATATTTTCAACCCGTGTATTACACGGGTTTACTAAAACTAGTTATTAATATAGAATTAACAATTTGTAAGTTGTGTGAACAACTTTTAAATGCTTTGGCTCAAATGAATAATGTATATTTTTTGTTACTTGCAAGATACTCTTGATAAGGGGTTGCATCAAGGCTTTTGGTAGTTTTTTGCTTGCAACCTAAGAGAAGGTGTTGGGTCACAATCTCCTTAGTTTTCTACACAAGAAACTTCATTTTCTTTACCAATATTACATCCTTCCAATTAATATATGAGAGCTTTTAGAAATTTTATACACAAACAATTGTTGGAGTGTGAGTTAAAATAATAGTTTTTCATGTATATAATTATATATGTATGATTGTATGTATGAGATATGACTAATGTTTTATGGGTTTCTCTCTCCTTCTTGAAATATTGGCAACAAGTTAGCATTTTTTTAAGTTAAAGTAAATGAGATATTAATGCTTAAATAAAGGTGTTTGATATGAAAATTGAAATGGACAATTGCGAGATCGTTATTTAACATAGAATGCACTTATAACGAGACTGAATGATTGATAGAATGATATGGCTGTTAGATTGGGTTTGTATAAAAACAAGGTTGATAATCAGCTCAACATAAATATCAAAGTGTTGGAATGATGGAGTAGATCAATATGTTTCATTATTTATGGATACATGTGCACAAAATGGAATTATCCATGAGCATGGCACTCCTTATTTTCCATGACAAAATGACATTGGGAACACAGAAAAAACATACACTGAAAGAGATGATAAATGTCATATTGATAAGTTTTAGATTGAGAGAAGACATGTGTGCGCGCACGCGTGTGTGGTGGGGTGGGGGGCGGGTTGTATTTCTGGCTAATTTCTTTAAATAAGGCACTACACACAAATAGGAAAAGACCATTTATAAGCTATGGATGAGAATAAAGTCATCATATGAATACTTGAAAAGCGTGAGGGGTGCCTAACCAATATATTAGTATCGGACCTAAGGTTCAAAGGATATAACCAAATATAGTTAATTGCATGGACATGCATGAAACAACAGTGCATATCAGTTTATTGTCTATGAGCCAAAGAATCTTGATATACACAAGAACACGATTACGATCACAGAAACAAGGAATGCATTAATATCCAAAGATGTGTTTCCTTGTTTAGGTGAAGAAGACATGAGTTTACCAACACCGGTTAATGGTATTGTCCATTATGAGAGATATGAAAAATCTGAAGCTTAGGTTGAGCCAAGACGAACCAAACGACAAATGAGTGAGAAATCTTTTGGTACATGGCTCATGACTTATATGATTGATGACGAGTCTAATACCTACGAAGAAGTAGTTACCTTTTAGGAAGGACCTTAGTATAAATAAGCCATAAAATTAATTTTATCTTATATAATCATGCGTGTGAGCTGGTAAACCTTCCTTTCGGACGGAAACCACTAGGATACAGTTGAATCTTGAAAAAAGGATGAAAGTAGATCCCCATACACAAGTACAAGATCGTCTTAGTAATCAAATGATTTAAACAAAAATAATGTACGTATTACTTTGATACTTTACTCATAAGTGACCATGATTAATCTTTATACGGTTGTTGCTTACAGTTAAACTTTAAGAAATTTTTAAGTTCATCAAATGGATGTGACAACTGTACTTCCAAAGGGATTATGAAGAAGAGATTTATGTGTAGCGACCTGATGTTTTCTCTGCCCCGGGGTAAAAGGGTAAAGTATGTAAAACTTGTTAAATCTTGTATGGCTTGAATTAAGCTCCTAAAAAACGCCCCTGATGATTGCTAATGACTTTAGAATAAACTAGCGTGACAACTGACAAGTGTGTCTATAGGAAAGACACAACTAGAGGTTATGTGATCTAATGTCTTTATATATATGTAAAGATGAAAAATGGCTGGGTTGGTTGTCACGTCATGATGAGTTTGAGTCAACATGGGTTTAGGTTAAGATGAGACATTTAAATAAAGGTCACGAGGGGTACGGGTAAGGATGAATTTGAGTCAATATGTACTAAAAATTTAATATATTTCATTGCTTGTTTAAGCAATCATGTCAAAGATAAAAGAAGAAAAAAAAAAGTGCCATGATGTTGGTAGCTCCGTTAAACAACTAGAATTGTTTCAAAGTTAACACCATGACTTCTTACAATTTATTAGTTAATACATTTATATATCTATATCTAGATGATGAATGAGAATATTGTGTTTGCTCTCAATGAAACATGTTTCATAAGGTCTTTATTTAAACAACTTTAACCTATTAACCCAAACCATTTAAATATTATTTTATTACCCATCTTTACCTGTTAATCTTTTTTTTTAATTTAAATTACCCATCTTGACATTCTAACAATAAAAACCAACCCATATTAACCCATACTCATAAAAATAAAGTCCATATCAACCCATCTAAAAACAAATGTGTTAGAATTACCACCTATATAAAAATGATATTATGTCATAGAGCTAAAATAAATGAAGTAATAATGTACGCAATTGTGTGTTTGAAACTATGTAACATAAATAATAAGGAAAAAAATGAGTGAAAACTTGTCACCCATGAGTAGAACAAAACTTGAAATGGTATATAAGTAGGAACTTTTTTAATAACCTTTTCCCTTAGAAAAAGACATAAGTGGGCACCCAATAAGACGTGTCACCCTAATTCGCACACACATGTGCACATGGTGTGTGCGACGGGTGTACTTTGATGCTCCAATTCGCAGAATTGCATCGCCATGAAACATTTGGCTCGCATTTATTGTTTTCAAGGTTCGGTTTAGGGTCTTTGAACTATGTTTAAAATCTCAAACCTAGTCTAGAAGTTAGATCAGAAGGCACGCTGATTTAGAGAGAGTTCTAAACTGTGGTTCTAAAGTGGTGAATTTGATGTTTAGAAGTCTTTGAACTTGTGTTCTAAAGGTAGTCTAGAGATGGATCACAAACCACTACGATCAAAGGACGAACTGAAAAATCTACTGACGTCTGTAATTCTCTAAAACATGTAACAATAGTTACAAATGATGAACCAAAACAAAAATAATAGTTTCATTCATACTCAATTAACGTGCCCCTTAGTAGAAAAACACAATTTAATTTTGTTTTATTTCATACGAAGAAATTTCAACTTAGTTTCACTATAGATACAACATGCCCTTAGCTAAAAAAAACACACTAGAATTCATTAGCATTTCATAAACAAAGAAAAAACTTTACACTACTTTTCTCGCTTCAAAAGTAAATTTGAGTGTTAGTATCTTTCCCAACTTACATGTTGCTTATAGATTTCTACCCTGGTAAACAATCGAATATCTTTAGAAGACTTGAATTTTGTTTTAAATAACCCCTATAAAAGAGAGTATTTAATTACCATCACCCATTATTCTTATTCCTTTTCCTTGTGTTCTTGTATCTTTATTTCTTTTTGTTGTGTTCTTGTATCTTTATTTTATTTCAACCGTGAACGTACTCGTTTCAATTTTTCAAGGCTTTAAATTTATGATCACATGACATATAGAAACTCAAAAAGAAAAGAGTAAATTACAGTTTTCGAACTTAAAGTATAGTCCAAATTACATGTTTTGTCCTTTAACTTCAATAATTACAAGAATCATCCTTTATTTGAAAAGTTGTAACACATTACGTCTTTTATACTAATTGACATTAAAAAATTAAGTTAGTTGTTTGTAAAAGGACTAATTTGGGCATCTTATTAAAAATAGAGTAATTACATGGATAATCCCTGAGGTATGCACGTATTGTAACTTTAGTTCTACTTTCAATAAATTATAGATGAGGGCCTAAACTATGTAAGAAGTAGGGGTGTTCAATTTTGGATTCGGATTCGGATATCCGAATTCAAAAAAAATTTGTATTATTTAATAAGTTTTATAAAAATATAATAGTTTTTATTGAAATTTTTTTCGGATAGTCGAAGCTTTTTATTAAAATATTCTAAATATCTAAAAACATCCGAAATATTTAATTAATATTAATATTTTTAAAATTTTATAAAAATATTTTGGATATTTCGGATATCCGAAATATCCGAATTTCCGAAATATCCGAAAATTCTCAAAATTACTATCCGAATCCGAATCCGAATCCAAAATTTCGGATATCCGAATTTCGGATTTTCGGATATTTTGGATACGGTTTCGGATTCGGATATTTTTTAACACTCCTAGTAAGAAGTGCACGCTGACGACCCCCGATACTAACAAAAATTAAGTTTCTCTATTAGTTTTTTTAAAAACCAAAATACCCCTTCTATTTTATCATCTTCTCCACATTCAACACCTACCACCGCCGCCTCTACCCTCAACCCACCGCCGCCGCCGCCTGCCCTCAACCCACCACCACCACCATCGCCGCCTGCCCTCAACCAACCACCAACGTTGCTACAACACCCTTAACCCACCATCACTGTTGCTTCCTCTACCCTCAACCCACCACCACTCTACCTTTACCCTCGACCCACTATCACCGTTGCCGCCTACACCCTCAACCCACCACCAACGTCGTCACCTGCACCCTCAACCCACCTCGACAAACGCCTATACCTTGAAAACACCACCAACATCGCCGCCTACACCCTCAACCACTTCCACCGTCACTGCTAACACCCTCAACCCACCATCACTATCGTTACTTGCACCATAAGATCTGAACAGAGAAAGAGATGTGGCGTTATTCCCGGTGGTCTTAGAAGAGAGAAAGAAAGAGAGAGAGAGAGAGAGAGAGAGAGAGAAATAGATAAAAAGAAGGGGAGAGAGAGAAGGATGAAGAGGGAGAGACTTAGACCAATAGTAGTGCTTGATTTCTCATATGGTGGTGGAGAGGTGGTGGTGATAGTGATGAAGATGAAGATGGATGAAGAAGATAAAGATGGATGAAGAAGATAAAGATGAAAGAAGAAGATGGAGGGTTGGGGTGAGATGTGGTGGGTTGGGGTAAGTTTGGTTATATTTAGAAATTAGTATTTTTTAAATTTAAGGGTATATTGGTAATTTTACATTGACTTGACAGAGAAACTTAACCTAAGTTAGCATCGCGGACTACCAATATATATATCATATATAGTTCAGGCCCTCATTTGTAATTTATTAAAAGTAACGAATAAAGTTGCAATATATGCATACTCAGGAACTATCTATGTAATTTACTCTTAATAATATATAAAATTGATCGCTTACTCATCTCTCCCTCTCTTTTTTTTATTTCTATTTCTTTATCTCTCTCTTTCAATAAAAGAATCATGCATATCTATATCTCTCAATAAAAGAACCATGGATTTGTAGCCCTTGCTGCATCTTCATCCTGACAATAGTCCTATCCCAATCTTAGCTAAATCTGCGACTCCATCTTATCCTAGATCATGTACACAGTTAAACAATGCTCATTAGTTTCATCTGTCCTTTTTATCTTCCAAATTTTCAATTTTAATAAAGAATAGAAACACATAATATTCCTTCTTTATGAATATTCCAAGCGCTGTATATAAAAGCATCAAGCGCTAAAATTAAAATCGTAAAAACAGGCAAAATTATTAAAACCCTTAGGTATCGTTTGGTACGCAGGAATGAGGGGCGTAATGGAATGAACCATTGAGTGTTAATGAATAAAGACATGTTTGATTGGTGAATGTAATGAAATGAACAATTACATACTTGATTTCATTCACTCAATTTCATTCCATCCAGCCTCTTTTTTTTTTCATTCTATCCCTTATTCCATCATTAGTCACCAACACCACCAACTTACCCACCACAACAACTACCACCGGCCACCAAGATCGATCGTCACTAACCACCAAGATCATTCGTCGCCAGTCACCACCGCCGCCAAAAACCACCGGTCACCACCGCCGCCGGAAATCACCACCGGCCACCACCGCGGCCAGAAACCACCACCGGCCACCACCGCGGCCGGAAACCACCACCGGCCACCACCATAACTACTTTTATATTTTATTCTTTCGTTTTTTCATACCTAACAAACAACACAAAGTAATGATTCATTTATTCTTAAATGGTAACAAAACAGCACTATGAAATGTAATGATTCATTTTATTATTTCATCCATTCCATTCATTTATTCATTCTATTACTTCGTTCATTCTATTACTCCATACCAAACAGACCCTTATTTTGTTCATTTGATGCACAGTCGTGAATAATAGAGAAGAGGGTCACTTAAGAAAAAGAAAACCACCAGGAGATTACTTTGATTGCGCCACACAAATAAAGATTTTATATCACTGTGTACCATTGTACCAAATCTAAGAGTGAGCTTTTGATTGTGTACACATAAGGCAAAGATGAAGGGTAATTAATTTCACAAACTTAAAACCTTTCCGCTAATTCTTGATTGAAGCTTGATATGGTGGTTTGGGGAACCGAGAAGGTGACTTTGATGACGGATGGGTCTAGAAGAGATGATGGATATATGGTGTGTCATTTCACATTTGTTTTTATTTTTAACGACAAATGCACGACTTTATTTCGAATGATAGATGTTATCTTAATCGGTTTACTTATCGGTTTCCTAGCCTGTACCGTGCCCCAATTCCCTCAGAAAGAAACCCGTTGTTGAGAATACCCCCTGGCTCAACTTTGAGTATTTTGCTCAGGGTGAGATTTAAACACATAACCTGTTTTTATTTACATGTCATGAATATTTCACCTTTTGGGTCATTTACTATTTTTATTTTCTATAATGACAAGATTAATTTTTATATTTCTAATAAACATTAAGGGGTAATTTAGTTATTTAACAAGGAACTAACATAACTTTCTAAAGTTAATGACAACTAACAACTTTTCAACTAAAAAATGTTTTCTTGTAATTATTAAAGTTAATGACAAAACGTGTTATTTAGACTATATGTAAAGGATAAAAACTGGAATTTACTCAAAAGAAAAAAAATAATAAAATGATTAACCACATAACACCCGGGCCGAGGGCATTTCCGTCAACTCAACACCTCGATCCAGATCTTGGCACAATATTCACCGTTGGATCAAAACACCACACAATCAACCGTCAGATCACATACAGAAGAGCGGCCCCCAAATATTCAAAAAAGCACCCGATCCATCCCGCGTCCTTCAGTTTTCATTCAGATAGAAACAACATAACGTTCGATCCAAACCAAATTCACCAAAAATCAGCAACTAAAACATCCATCATTACAACACACACACATACACATAGTATCTGTGTGTGAAAATGTCTAATCGCCATGAAAAAGGTGTTAATGTTCAGGTCCTTCTTCGTTGCAGGTACTATGAAATTGTGAATCTAGTTTAATGCGGTGATTCATCTGTTTTTGGTTGAAGAAATGGTTGATTAGGGTTTATGTTTGGTGAATTGATATCTGTTTGAGGTCGTTGGTGACAATGTTATTCGGTTTGATGTTGTTAGGCCGTTTAGTGACGATGAGTTGAGGAACAATGCGCCGCATGTGGTGACTTGTAATGACCAGCAGAGGGAAGTTGCGGTTTCGCAGAGTATTGCTGGGAAGCAAATTGATAGGGTTTTTACGTTTGATAAGGTACCTGATTTGCTAAAATGGTTATTTGGTTCTTATTTGTTTTCTTTTGGTTTGGGGAAATTGGTATTCAGTAACAAATTGCATGCATTGTAAGTTTGAGTGGAGGATGTTTGAACTTTGAACTTAGGGTTTGTTGCTTCGCATTAATTGTTTTGATGATGTATTGATTGTTTTGTAATAATCTTAATCTTGAAATTAGGTTAATGATAATTCCTCTAGGAATAGAATTGACTTGCATAAATCCCAATATGTTTAATAGCATAAATTAGCTATTGATGATACATTGATGTTAAATCAACAATCGATCATAGCATTTGAAAAGGAGTATTTTCTTTTTTTTTAAGTAGAACAATTAGTCTTTGTACTTTGTTCAATTCATGTATGCTTTTGGGTTTCCAATTGCTTCCTAGGTTGGTGCTAGGTGAGTCTTGAGGTTTAGATTCATTATGCATAACAAAGTATTGGTTGTTATCAACTATCATTAATTTTATGCATGCAGGTTTTTGGACCTAATTCTCACCAAAAAGAGCTATACGAGCAAGCAGTCATTCCTATTGTAAATGAAGTATTAGAAGGATTTAATTGTACGATTTTGCATACGGTCAGACAGGAACTGGAAAAACCTACACAATGGAGGGTGATTGTAAGAGGTCAAAGGTTGGTCACATATGTGTAAGGTCGATCTTGTTTTTAATTCATTTCTTTTTTGTTATCAGCAATGATATTCCTTGGTTAATCCACTAACAGTGTGGGCCAAAAGGAGAGTTGCCTTCTGGAGCAGGAGTAATCCCTAGAGCTGTCAAACAAATTTTTGATACTTTGGAGCACCAAAATGCGGAGTATAGTGTTAAAGTAACTTTCTTGGAGCTATACAATGAGGAGATCACTGACTTACTTGCTCCTGAAGAAATCTCGAGAGTTGTTGAGGAAAAACAGAAAAAAACTTTTGCCACTTATGGAAGATGGTAAAGGAGGAGTTCTTGTAAAAGGATTAGAAGAAGAGATTGTGACGAGTGCTAGTGAAATTTTTACTTTACTGGAAAGAGGCTCTGCAAAACGTAAAACTGCAGAAACCTTGTTAAACAAGCAGTCAAGGTCTTGAGTTATACTGTTTTATCTTTACTGTTAACGTGGAAACTTATTGATCTTCTATAATTTTTCTTTGTTTTTCAGTCGGTCACATTCTTTGTTTTCTATAACTATACATATCAAAGAAGCCACCCCAGAAGGTGAAGAACTAATAAAATGTGGCAAACTGAATCTGGTTGATTTAGCTGGTTCTGAAAATATTTCTCGATCTGGAGCTAGGGAGGTAATTTATTAACTATGTTATTTTATTTATTAATAATCAAGATTGTGAAAAACCATGTTCCTTACACCTGTGAACTTGCAAAGAATGTTATTTTTAGTTCTTACGTCTTCCTTTTTCTTAACCTTATAATTTGCAAATGTTCAGGGCCGTGCAAGAGAAGCTGGAGAAATAAACAAAAGTTTACTTACTCTAGGACGAGTGATAACCGCTCTAGTTGAGCATCTTGGGCACATCCCATATAGGTTTGGATGAACTCGTAAATTTATTCTTTTTCACATTTTTTTCACTCTTTACAAATGACACGCTTTAACTTCTAATTTCACGTTTTATTTATTCCAGGGATAGTAAACTGACTCGTCTACTGCGTGATTCATTGGGTGGAAGGACCAAAACATGTATTATTGCTACAGTATCTCCTGCTGTTCATTGTCTTGAAGAAACTTTGAGCACATTGGACTATGCTCACAGGGCAAAAAATATCAAGAACAAACCAGAGGTTAGTCTATATTCCTACACAATAGTGACCAATTATTAGTGAATTAGTTTAAAACCCTTAATTTTTTCTTTATCTAATAGTCTATGTTGTCTTAATGAGTTTAGAGAGAAGCAAATGCATTTTTATACACACAGTCAGTACATTGTTATTGGTTTTAGTGTTTTACAATCTAGCCAGGCTGGTGTTCTCTTTTTATGAAACGACATTGCCTTATTTTGCAAGTAAATCAAATTCACCAATGTTCTATTGAATATAATATAAAAAAAATCTTAAAGTTAACAAGTTATGTTTAAAGTATGAATGATTTAGTCTTTTTGCTATGTTTAATACTTCCCTTCTGACTTCTCTTCTAGGTAAATCAGAAGATGATGAAAACAACTCTTATCAAAGATCTGTACAGTGAAATTGAAAGGCTCAAAGCTGGTAAAATAAATGCTTCTTTTAATTATGCTATGAAGAGATGAGAAAGCTATGAACTAGGCATAAATGACAGTTTGTCTACTTATTCTACTTGCAGAAGTTTATGCCACACGTGAGAAAAACGGTGTCTATATACCAAAAGAGCGATACTATCAAGAGGAGTTGGAACGCAAGGTACTGCATAGTTGTTTAGCTTTCACTTTGTACTTTTGATGGTTGTTCATATATCATATTTCCTTCTTTGTAACTTTGAATTGTATGGATAAAATTGGTGCATGTATATGATTCTAATGTTCTTTTTTGTTTAGTCAATGGTAGATCAGATTGAACAAATGGGAGTTAAGATAGAAAACCAACAAAAGGTATTTTGTATAAATATTTGCATTATATTTTATGCCAACTAAAATTGTTTAATTTTAACTATCTTTCAACAGGAAATAGAAGAGTTGCAAGCTAATTTTAATGCCAGTGTTCAAGAGTGCTCTGATTTGATTGACAAGCTTGATTCTACCCAGGTAAATGAAACAATATATAACATGCATTGCTGTAGAACTACTTATATTATTATACAATACTTATCATTTGCTTCCTTTCTATTATCCCTGTTTATTAGAAAAATCTGGATCAAACCAGCAAGGAGTTGTCCAATACTCAGGAAGAAGTAAAAAGATGTCAGTATACTATTAAGGAGCGGGATTTATTATACACGAACAGAAAAAAGCAGGTATATGTGGTTGATTTTAGATACTGAAGCTATTGATTTTTATAAGTTATATATACACTAATGAACAAAAATGTAAACAGAAAATGCATTAGCTAATCAAGCTTCTGTTCTGCGGTCTGAATTAGAAAGATCCCTTAAGGACAATGCTTCATTGTTTATGAAGATTGGTAGCATTCTCGTCTTTGACTCTTTTACTTGAGAATGGTTCAATTTGGGTTGCGCTTTATGTCAAAGGGGTCAAACAAAAATTGTATCAGGAAGAGGTCAATTGGTTCAATCAGGTTGAAAGTCGCCTAAAGTCTACTTTTTAACACATACACCGCTTAACCCTTTTTTTCAAAATTTTAAATTACTATTGCAATAACTTCGTGTTTTGTTATCATAGTATAACACATTAACGATCTATACCCTTCACAGAAATGCGCAAAAGATGTCTAAGGGTGGGCCCGGCCTGATTTTGTCTTTTTACTCAACCTGTCCATCTCACCACCTAAGTATTCTTTGGCAACTAGGATTAATATCGTTTTCCTTAACTATATGCAGCAAGAAAAGATAAAATGAATGCTGGTAACAGATCCGTTGTGAATAAGTTGAATCTGAGCTGAAAGAAGACGTTAAATCCCTTTGCAACACGGTCACTACATCGATGTTCCAACAAAATGAACAACTTCAATGCATTGAGAAATTTTGTCACACTTTTATTAACCTTAATGATAAGGTACTATTTCAGTTTAATCATTTGTTTATATGCTTGAGTTTCATCATTATAAAAAATATTAATTGTTAATATGGTTTATATTTTTAGGCCATGATTAACTTGAAAAAGAAAGTTGGTGCTTCCAGAGCATTATATGTTTCTCACATTGAGGAACTTCAAAATGTTGTACTTTTGCACAAAGCAAACTCTAATGCAAACTTAGAGGAGGTTAAATCTTTAGTTTCTTCAAATGCTTGTTCTGTTGAAGAAGTAAGTAAATATATATTGAAGTTGCAATAATTCTTTATACGCATAAGCAGTGTACATATTCACCTAACTTTCTTAATTAGCTACTAGCTGAAGAAGCTGCCAAAGGACTTTCTATTTTTAATGAGCTTCATGGCTCTTTATCAACTCAACAAGGAGAAATGGCGCATTTTGCTAGAGAACTGCGCAAGGTTGGTGTTTTTATTTTCTGTACAAGGTAGCACAAAGGGCGGGCTGAGTGGCTTAGGTAATTGGTTTAAAGGGGTTCGGCCGTTCAGGTCTAGTACAGGTTGAGAGGCCAGGTTGGGTTCGTCCAAATCACCTTTTAACTCAATAATTATAGTTGTAAAGGTAATTTTTTTTGAATGGCTAAGATGAGACAGTTTTAGAGATAACTAGATTTAGTAACCCCGTGTATTACACGGGTTGAATAAATAAATAATTAATATAATCAAAATTAATAATTATAAAATGATATTCAAAGATATGATATGACTGAAATTACATATGAGAAATGACTATAAATAATAAAACGGTGATATCAACCTTTTTAAAATTTGTTTTTAAATTTTTTTTCCAAAAAAATAAACATTTTGTTCTAAAACAAACCGTAATGTTATTTTTAAAAAATTTCCTATTATAACTCCTAAATTTGATTATTTTCGGTTTGTAAAAAATTGACTTTTTAAAAATACTAATTTTAAAATATTTGTATTTTTAAAAAAGATTTATGCTTTAGAAAAAATTATTATTTTATAAAAAGTTATTTATTTAGAAATAACATTAATGAATAGATTTCTTTCTTAATTTATTACATCTAAAAAAGTATTAAATAATATTATTAATAATTAAGGTAATTATTTAATACGAGAGAGAGGGGGAAAATTTTGGTGTGGATGATTATGGTGCTGCTACGTGTCATCTCAAGTTACTCTTATATTAGAGTATAAAGATAAAGATTAGTATGCCAAATATGATAAAAAATCATTTAATAGTAATACTCGTTTTAATACTTGACTTAGGAGGTAGTTTGAATTTTAACTTGTTCGACCATTTTGTTTCTTCTTTTTGATTTACCTGGTTAATCCCTTAAGGCATAAAACATAACCAAAATGATCCTTGTTAAACGAAAATGGGTTGAAATTGCTACCTCTAGTATGGTAAGTGATGCCTAGAGTCTAGGGATTAGAAAGTCTAGTTTCAGAAATCGGAATTCAGATGATGGTCTTGTAAATCTTTTGCTAATATTTTCACATGGTTGCTTAGTGTACTAGTTATCATCATAGTTTCTATTAACAGGACAGACTTTCTTTTTTAAGATAAGAATATGCATATTATGCCCGTTTCTTGCCTTTTCCACTGCCAAAGAGTAAATGATCTGCTAATATTTTCTTTCATATTTTGGATATTGAATTTTTCAGAGATTTAGTGTCAGTGTTGAACATACAACAGATATTTCCAAATTCATCAATGTATTCTTTAATAAGCTGATGGAAGAATCAAAAGAGCTAGGAAGTCATGCCTCTCAAGCTGATGAGATACAAACCAAGAACATGGATGAATTTAAGAAGACATACGAGGTAAATAATGAACAATGCCAGCTGCAAATCTATCAAACAACCTATATATCCTTACATTTTATATTGTGTTTCAGGAACAATCAAAATCTGATGCACAGAAACTTATTGCTGATGTTACAAGTTTGGTCTCAAACCATATTTATCGTCAAAAAGAGATGGTTTGTTTTTCTTAATGCCTTTTGTTTCTTTTCTTGAGTTCATGAAACTGACGGTTGAGTCATGAGTGAATAGGTGGATGCTCGACTAGCAACTATCAGAGAAACTGCTGCAGGAAGCAAGAAAGTTTTGGAAGGACATGTGTCATCTTTTGACAGGATCACATCAAATGCCAAACGAAAATGGCAAGATTTTTCTATGCAATCAGAAAACGATACAGAAGAGAATGCAGAATTTGTTGCTGCAAAACACTGCCGTTTTGAGTCAGTGCTACAAAAATGGTTAGCAAAAATGGTCTTGCAATCTTCTTTAATTTAATTTTCTATATTTTAATCGTGACTCTTTCATTCAGTGTCGACACTACTGAATCGGCTTTAAACCATTCAAAAGCGACACATGAATCTGTGATTGAAATGGGAAAACAACACCTCACGGCAGTGGACACTCTTATCAGGTTAATCATCTTAATCAATGATAATTTCATGGTCCTGCATTTATTCTAATATTAATCATAGCATGATGCAAACAAATAATGATAAATAAATAAATATAATTGTGAATGCTGCAGGAGTGCGATAGATAGTAACGTTCATCATGACCGTGAGATTAACACTCTAAGGGAGACCGCTGCAGATGATGCGTTAAAGACTAGTGATGATTTATTAATGCACACAGATAGTAGCTTTATTGAAACATGTCTTTTTTAGCCTTGATTCTTTTGTTTATTTTTATTTTTATGGAATGATGTTTTTGTGACCGGATACTTTTTATAGGTACATCAGAACAGGAGAGAAAAGTCATTTCTGAAATACAGGAAACAACAAAATCTCACATAAAGAATCTTGAGAGCCTACATGAAGATTATGCAACAAAGTCCTCTCTAATAAAACAGAAGGCTCAAGATACATTCCACAAGAAATACATGGTAACGGATTGGCAGGGTTGACGCACAAACTTTTTTTTTTTTGCCCTTTAAAAAAATTAAAATACAAATATGTGTTAAATAAGTTTATGATAATTACAATCATAATTTAAATATTGAATAAAATGTTAAAAGAGTAGTTTTATTAAAAAATAAATTTTGGGTGGCATTCCGCTTGTTTCACATGTTCACTTCTAAGCTAATTTTTTATTTGACCCATTCATAAGTAAACGAGTCACAACTATCACCGTGAATTCATCATATGAAAATCTTGACATAAAGAAACTGAGATGCTTTTCATGTATCTGTTATCCAGGATTACGAGCCATCTGGAGATACCCCTATAAGAAACAATACTGATGTTCCAAGTAAAGAGAGAATAGAATCACTTAAAGCAATGCCAATGGAGAGTTTATTAGAAGAATTCAGAGAAAATCATTCGTTTGAATCATTTACAGGAAATGAATCAAAGATTTGTTCAACTCCACGACCACCCTTGGCACAAATCAACTAAAAAAGCTGTTGTTTTAAAGGTAAACTTCATGTACAGAATCCTGTTTCATACTTGTTGCACTGTACATCATCAATGGCGGATGGATCAACGTCAAACAAATCCCTGCTTGGGATTTAATGACAACCAAATGTGGTAAGAGTTCTTTCTGGGGTGTTGTTTTTCTTACTTCCCATCCACACAACTTAGTGATATTGTAGCTTTGTTAAGTGATGTAGGGATTTTTGCTCATTTGAAAAAGTAAACTAGTAATTTTTTTATAATATTAAAAATTGAATATGGAAGGGTTTGATGTTTGTTACGATGAGATGGGTAGATTCGACTTTTAAGTTTTGTACTATTGTAATATCAATCCTAAATTTATTTGATATTGTGCAGCACTGCATCTCTTGTATATTTATTTTTTTGTGTATTTGAATTTGGGTGTGTGCGCGCGTTTTTTTTTCTTTTTTTTTCCTGTTCCTGTGGCATTTTGCCAAAATATTAGTGATAAGCATACAATATGTTATGGAAGGCCTTATTTGAAGCCTTCTGTGGTGTTCTCAGCAATGTTAAAAACATCCCATCCGTTCACTGTTTTCGGTTTGTCATGAACTTTATTAGAGTGGCCTTAACTTAAAACGAGTAGGATTCAAGAGGCAAACACTTCTATGATGTGCTCTTAATATAGTTGAGGCCCTCTGGATGGAGATGCAAGAGTAGCCACAACCCCATGTGTTTAAGCACGACAAGAGCGAATATGATCTTCAAACAATGTTATTTCTCACTCTCCTACCCCAAAACATGCATGTCCTTATGTTTTTGCTTGTTTGTGGTAGCACCCAAAACATTGGCTTTACCTCTTTGATGTCAGATTGTAGTGATCAGTAATACCCCCTGTGGTGTTGGCCCCTTGCGTCTACATTGACTCCCTTGACTCATCATCTGACCATGATCTTTCCCTTTTTGATAGGTTCATTACTCTTTCTAGCGATCGAGTTGGTTTCAATCTAGAACGAACATAATCACATATTATTTCTATGGAAATTCCTGTCCACCAACCAAATCGAACGTGATTTATCCCTTAGGTTGGTCATCCTTTTTATGCTAACAACTAGATGAGTGAAACACATAGCTTTTTTGCGGTTTCATGTTCACATGACATTCTTAGAAACAAAGATCTTTGTTCACTAGCTTGACTTGTCATGAACAACATTCGCCAAGCATTTGACTTATTACTAATAAGATGTCCGGACTACTGTTCAGGAACTTTTGGGATAGTGATTTTGATTTGCCAACTATCTGAAAGCTTAAACCCACTCTCCTACATATGACATTCCTAGTTATCCTTTTATTAAAATAGATAGATAGGCAAATGTCTTGATTTTCTTGTGTTTGTGTACCGCTTCTATCTTTTTGGTTAGGGGGTGTATTTTATATAAAATCCGTGTTAAAAAAAGACAACTTGGACCAAAGTTGTAAGCTGGTGCATATTAATCTTACTCTAATATCCCGAACACTAGATTTGCGTTATATGTATCCTCTTTTGGAACTCTAACAATCTCTTATCTGTATATGTTATAATTCTCCTTTTTTGGAACACCATCTCATATTTTAAACCTTAACTCTCTTTTGACCTGCTTACATGCTCGACTGCTTATAGTGAACAATGGGTTTAATACTGATTCAAGTGTAATTATCAACTTCATTGTGATAATTAATATTTTTATGATAAATATCTTTTATAAGTTAATATGGTTGATTTAATGATAAAATTGTTAAATTTAAGACGTTAAGGGGTTGTTTGGTAGCTTCTTAAGACCATTAAGAGGCTACTTTTTAATGGTTCATAACTTGTGAATCATAGAAATTTAACCTTTTAACCATTCAACATTAGGGTTATATATTAACCATTCTAAGGTATGAACCATTAAGAGGTAGCCTCTTAATGACCATTAAGAGGCTACCAAATAGCCCCTAAGTCATTTTTAAGGTTTTGTGTATGTTGCTATGCTATCCGTATTTTTTTTCTTTCCATTATTTTATTTTAAGATTTTTTAAATGTTTTCTATGATTCTACTTGTAAACTAAGTTTATCTTTTGTTTGTTTTTATTTAATGGCAAATTGGATTCTAATAATCCAAACTATTACTTATTGATCGATAATTATCCATACTATTAATTTGGCTGGTAATAATCTCAACTTTTATTTTTGTTGTCAACAACAATCCCAGTAACATAGTTATTAAAAATTTACGATTGATTTGCACTCAATTTCATTTATAATAAGGATTATGAACAAAATGAAAAAACATACAAGTTAAGTCGAGCCTAAAATAAATACAAATCGAACGTGAAGTTATGATAATTTTGCTAGTGGGATTGCCATTGATATTAAAAATGAAAGTTGGGAATGCCGATGACTAAATTAATAAATGAATTATTATCGGCCAATAAGTTATAGTCTAGATTATTAAAATCTAATTTGGTTTATTGTAATTAATTCTTTCATTGTTTTCTTTTGTTTTTTTTTCACTTTTGTTTTTTATTTTCTTTTATGAGTGTGTATTATAGACTAGGGGCATAAATTTGGGTAAATGTTTTCGCAACATCAAGTCGTAAGCAACTAACCCCGAATTATATGTAAAAGTTTATGGCTGAGCTTATTTTTTGTTTTTTCTTTCGACATTTTAGGTTGAGGTGCACATAAAAACCGATTCGGGATTTAAAATTGGACTTTGACCCGATCTGAAACAGCTAGTGAAACCAGTTTTTAATTGTTCTGATCCATTAGTTTGAGAATGTATTCGTCAAAATCGGTTAAAACTAAATCGAACCAGATTGAAGCCGGTAACTGGTTTCTAATCTGAATCGGTTTGAGCCGGTTTCTAATAATATATCCATGTTTTTAGTTATAGCTGTGATTATCTTTATGGAAATCTTTTATATTCTATGATTGTTAAAGGTTAATAATCATACTTCATATATTTTCACTGATATAACTTTTTTATATTATATAATTGTTATTTTACTATAGAGAATTCACATCCTATTCTCCATCAATCCTTATAATTTTACAAAAAACATAATGCTTATTCCATTCCTATCCCTATATCTTATCCTTATAATTTTAAGTGAAAAGAATTTCATTTCTTTAAATATAGGGGTTTTTTATTCATTCACCATATTTTTTTTAAATTTTATTAATGGATGTAAAGAAAAGAGAGAGAATAGTATATTAAAAATAAATAAATAAGTATATTTAATTAATATAGAGAAAAATATGAGGAATGAGATATGAGATGTTTTAGAAAAAGATAGATAAATTTATAAAATCATGTATTTTTTGTAATTATACGGATGGGGTTGGAGAATGAGATGTGAATGCTCTTAGTTTTCCAAAATATCGTTTTTAAATAAGGCAATCTCAAGACCTATATATAAAATGTTAAAAGTTTTAAAGACCGATTTATTTTGAAAATTTAGGATTTTCTAAACAAGTTTTTAGAAGTTAGTTTTTGTCCATTAGATTAAATAGATCTTGACCACCATTTAAAAAGGTGAATGACAATATAGAAAAATAGACCTCAGTTAATCTTATATTTGTCTAAACAATTCTAACTTGTAAAAACTCGTAAGACAAGTGATTTCTCATAATTTTTTTCACTTGGAATATTTTTGGTACGTTATCAATAAAAGTTTAGGTTGAGTTACTTCAAGAACTAAGTGCCAAGAGCGTTTAAAGAAAAGAAAAACGATCGCTAATCTTTATTGTAGGGTTTTTAGAAACTTGAGGGAGGATATGGTAAAAACTTTAGTGCTCATCAAATGTATATATTATAATTCTCCTCTTTTGGTTTTTTGGAACTGCAACCATCTCATAATCTCATGTGTTACAAAGTTTGCATAAATGCAAGGTTATCTTCTTAGTAATAAGTATTTACATATTACTCATTTATGACATATTATATAGCTTTTCAATACAAATTTTAAAAACATTATATAATGTTCAATTCTACGAACAAAACTAACTTTCTTCAAAATAAAAACTTGTTTTGTATAAATGACAAGAAGGCATAGAAGAATGACACGACTCTTCTAGGATTTTTTATTATTAGGCATAGAGATTGTCATTTTTTTAAAACTCCGACCATCGCATATCTTAAACCTTAACTTGACTTTGCTTTGTTTACATGTTTGACGGCTCATCTTATTATAGATAATGACTTTAACACTGATTCAAGGTGGTAAAGCTGTTAAAACTAGGCTATTACACCAACTGTTCAATGGCTTTATATACAGTATGTGTATATTTATATATGTGTGTATAGACTAGGGGCTCATTTTATTTTATTATTTATATTTAACGTCAACAAGTTGTAAGCATCTAACATTGTTATTAGTGACTATTATTTTCTTTCAGGTCCCCAACCAAACTCATATATGAAATTATCACTCGATTTTACCTTGCGTACACAATCAAGACGACAATAATCTTACATTTTGATATTATTAAAAATGATAAAAAAAGTCAAGACGGCAATAAAATAATTTAAACCGTAAAAGGAATTAAATTTAATAACTCCATATGAGACCCACAAATCAAGCAAGAATGGCCTAAAAGGAAAACTAAGGAAAATGTTGTGGGCGAATCGAAAACCTAAAAAACGTTTACGAGCGGGAAACTTTGTGACCGCATAAGTGGTGTAAATTTTGCGATCAATTTGCCATTGAAATCTTGTCAAAGTTAACTCGTCATGAAAAAAATATCATATTTGAACAAAAAAAGTATATAAATATTTACGAAATTAGTTTAGAGTATATAGAGGTTGAACATAATTATCATCTAATCATTCTAATAAAATTTTTATTGTCATGACATCATTTATTGATTTATATAAGTTAACATTTAGAATATTGTTAAAAAGTTAAATGATGGAAAAAAATAAGCCTATAGATAAATAATTTAAATTAATTTAAACCACAAGAAGAAAACAAATTTAATTTAATAATTACATATAAGACTCACAACAAAGCAAGAATGGGCTAAACTGATAAACTAAAAGTGTTTTGGCACAAATCAATACCTACAAAAACATTTACAGCCGAAAATTGCGACAATAAAATGGTCGAAAAAAATGATCTCAACTTTTGTGACGAATCGGCTACTAAAATCATGGCAAAATTAACTCCTTATGGAAAGAAAATATCATATTTGAGCCTTGCATCTTGGGCGCAACTTGCTGGGTGGGTTTTGAATAAAAATTATGTCACAACATTTGTGAAAATGATAAAGTCACAACGGTGTATGTAAATTTAGAAAATCGTTACATTATTGTAAGAAATTTAAAGGTACATTACATTGGACCCGGGTTGGTTTCATGCTAAACCTAAACCAGAACGTGAATAAAAGTAAACATATGGCAACGTTATATTTCGAATTTAAGAAACTATTTCATTATGAAAATTATAATAAGAGAACAATAAAAGATAATAAAAATTAATTAAGACAATAAAATAATATAAAACTTTAAACATTTTAGTAGATGGATTTTAAACTAACGATCTCCTTCAAAGGACTAAAAAATAGTTAAATTGTTTCTTATTGTTCTTTAATAGATAGAAATTAAACTAAGTAACATGTTCTTTTTTTAAAAAAGTTAAAATTTTGTTACTGTTCATCAATCTTCTTATTATATATATGTAATGTTAAGATTAACAATCATACTTTAACTTTTTCGCTGGTATAACATTTTAAAATATATAATTGTTTACCTTACATTAGTTTTCAACAAAAAAAAAAAGATTTGAATAAGGAAATCTCAAGAAATAGAAGGATGTTAAGTTATTTCTTAAGATCGATCTAGTAATATACAAAGAATTTTCTACAAAGTTTTTAGAAGATAGTTTTTATCCATTAGATTCAATAGATCTTGACCACTAGTTTAAAGTTGAATGCCTATATATAGAATTAGATCTCAATCCACCTATACCAAGTTTAAATAACTCTTGTAAGAATCCACAAAGAGTAACACAAATGATTTTTTTTAAATTTTTTTCTACTTACAATATTTTTGGTATGTTCGCAAGAAGAGATTAGATTGAGTTAAGTTGAGAACTAGGTAACGCAAGCTTGTTTTACTGAGTAAACTACAAGGCTAAAGATGTTATTATTTTAGAATGAATAAATATTGTTTGTTTTGTTTAATGTATATGTTAAATATGCATAAGAGGGAATGAAATGTGCTACTTAAAGTAAGCATTGATAAAATAAATAAAATATTTTTTAAAATCGTGGAAATGGAATTTTAAAACTATTTCTAGCATCAATAAAAACTATTTTATGGATGAACGTATATTGTTGTTGTCGGTTAAATATACAAGTCCTTATATATTACCAATTACATGGTGGCTATTACCAATTACATGGTGGCCTAGAGTTATTGTGTGTTTTTTTATAAAAATAATGTGAGTTCAAATATTTATAAATATAAGATTTGGTGAAATCTAGTTTCTGTAAAAAATACTACCAATGGATTATTTTACGTTAATGCAAATAATAAACATGAATTTCATTTTAAAAAGTTACTCTTATAACGAATTAATGGCAAATCTTTTATAACATTCATCTTTCTAATATAATGTTAAAATTAATATTACTTATTCAAAGAGTATGCACAACAAATAAAAATAATTAATTGAGAAATTAAATACATTTAGTATGTAAAAAAATTGTATATATGTAGGTACATAATTCAACCACCTAAAAAGAAGGAATCGAAAATAACAATTTGAAATTGTAAACTTGATTTACATTTCCATTCAACAAACTTTGAGAAAAATAAGATCTGGAAGAGTAAATCCACGTATATTTATACTCAATAAGTACCTTTAAAACCTCAACTTCATTCCATCGAGTATTTTGTTAAAACCTATTGAAAAATGTGTCGATTTACAAGGCTTGCTTGGGTTTTAACATTGTTGATATGTTTAAACAATTGCGATAGAACAGATCGAGGTGTCATGGCGAGTGATTACCAAACTCAAACTCGTAATCATGTGAAAGTAAACAGGTACATAGAACCGGTTATCACCTTCAACCCAAGAAAATTGGATTAACGGTATGTTAGCATTTCATTTCCTCTACATTATATCCATTAGTAATTATACATGTTGTCGATTAGTCTACTATATGATTTATATATGTGTGCTTATATATATCATCGTCAAAAACCAACTTTTTTAATAAAAATGCGAAGAGACCATCAATGTTTAAAAGGCTGGTTGATTAAACTATGTAGCATTTAAATGGATTATTATCAATGCCACTCGTATGTACAAGTTAAGAGATTGAGAAAAATACACGGTCAGTTTTAAGTGAACTAGAAGTACACGTGAAAACCACTAATGTTTGTTCGCCTTCCTTCGTTGGCTTACCGACGGTTTCGGTTTTTAAGATTGAGTCGACCATCCGGTTTCTAACACGTAAATTACATAAAAATATCACGTTTTTAACACGTATATTAGATACACTATTTTTTAATACCCGAGGAATGGGCATTTTCGCAATTAGAATAGTTCCAAAGTCCCATGGAAATTGTTGATTTCAATTCCGTTAAAGACGGCCTTCACTACACAAATAATAACAATTCTACTGATAAATAATAATAATAATAATAATAATAATAATAATAATAATAATAATAAAATATAATAATATAATAATATAATAATAATAGTAATAATAGTAATAGTAATAATAGTAATAGTAATAATAGTAATAGTAATATAGTAATAGTAATAATAGTATAGTAATGTAATAATAGTAATAGTAATAATAATAGTAATAATAATAGTAATAATAATATAATATAATAATAATAATAATAATAATAATAATAATAATAATAATAATAATAAAATAATATAATAATAATAATAATAATAATAAAATAATAATAATAATAAAATTATATTGTTACTTAGTATTTTATTTTTATTTTTTTCATTCATACGTGTTCGTATTAAATAAACTTTTATCAGTTTTAGCTTTTTTTATTAGTTTTGATTTAACTACTTTTAACAAATAAAAGATAATCGATAGAAATCCGTGTTATAATCACGTTAATAATAAGAATAACATATTATAGGTAATTATCATAAATATCAGGATATCCATGGTAATTTGTACTTCATAGACGTCCTGTCTTATAATATCACAACACTTATTACTGATTATTATTTAACTTAAATGTAGGTGTACTTATTTCACTTTGAATAATTAAAATCAGAGAAACTAAACCAAAATAGAAAGCTCGATGTTTCTTTTTTTGTTATATATGATAATTATCACTTTCAATATAAGTAATATTTATTAACTTTGTATAAAGCAATCAAACATACAGGTTAATTTGTGATAATATATTATACTATAAAGCTTAATGTTCTAGAAAACACGAATAAGTTTATGGAATAGCTGTATCAGATTAAATTAATATTTCACTAATTGTGGTTTTTTTCAAGAGTTCACTATTTTGACACGTTAACTAAGAATAATTATTTATTCATAATAAAGTAAGAGTAGCAAATATTTATTAAATTAATCCATTTTGCATTCTGTTGGAGATTTATTAACTACTTTATAGTATTTGGATTAATGAATTTTACATCTTTTTGCATGAAATCAACGTGGGTACAATTATGTTATATCTCGATAGATCCAACGGGTAAGTTTTTTCTTTAGTTACATTGAAATCTTTACAAATCGTTAAAATCAGGTTAGCTATATGTTTAATGAAATCAATTCAAACAGGACCAATGTATTATAAAGGAGTCTACCATTTGTTCTATCAATACAATCCTAAAGGTGCAGTTTGGGGAAATATTGTGTGGGCGCATTCGGTATCAAAAGATATGGTTAACTGGAAACATCTTGAACCAGCAATCGTTCCATCAAAACCTTATGACAAATACGGGTGTTGGTCTGGATCCGCTACAATCTTGCCTGGAGACAAACCGGTGATATTTTACACCGGCATTGTTGACCTCAAACCCGCACCTGGTCACCAAGTCCAAGTCTACGCCATACCTGCTAACTACTCAGACCCCTACCTAAGGGAATGGATCAAACCTGATAACAACCCTTTCTTAAAGCCCACAAGCGAGAACATTTCTGCTATTCGCGACCCCACTACTGCATGGTACAACAATGGTCATTGGAAAATTATCATTGGTAGTAGGCACAACCATAGAGGAATTGCTTATTTATATAGGAGTCGGGATTTTGTTACATGGATTAAGGCAAAACACCCATTTCACAGTAAACGTGATACTGGTATGTGGGAATGCCCAGACTTTTACCCAGTAGCATCTAAAGGAACAAACGGGTTAGATACATCAGCATTGGGTGACAATGTTAAATATGTTCTCAAGAATAGCCTTGAAGTGACTAGATATGAATATTACACAATCGGAAGGTACGACCTAGTTAAGGATAGATATATCCATTTAATACGTCTGAAGATGGTGGGGAGGTCTTAGATATGATTATGGAAACTTTTATGCATCAAAGTCATTCTATGACCCTAGCACAAAAAGGAGGATTGTGTGGGGTTGGGCTAATGAGTCAAGCACACAAAGTGAAGATATTAAAAAAGGATGGGCAGGAATTCAGGTAATTTGTAGCATGGATATTTATGTGACATAATATATTTGAC
>JACCIY010000305.1:0-52406 GCA_025506505.1 Flaveria sonorensis
CAACACATTCATAACATTCATACATCAACAATCATCAATCATGCAAAATAAAGTTTTACTATTATTAGTAACCTATGAACAAAGTATCAAAATCATAGCTTTCTTGCATAATCGACGTTTAACCAATATGCATACAACCTAACTAGCATCATTACAACATCAACAACCACATTCAACATCCAATTTGATCCAAAATTCGCCTCAACTCACGGCCAAGATAATCATATGAACAACAACCAAATCCAAAACTTTCTTGCATAATCAACGTTAATTAACATGTAATCTATCTAACAAACACATTAACATCAACAAACAAGCAACATTCGGCCTCCAATTCATCCAAATCGCAAATAACTTTCAGCTAGAACAAAATACATGAAAAAACACGAATTAACCTTAAAATCGCAAAAGAGGAACAAGCTTTGATGCTTCTAATGTCTTTCTAAACCCTTGAAATCGATCCAATCCGAGGCTTACTCACTTGTTCTTGGTCGAATTCGAAGAGGAGAGGGAGTGGGAGTGCAAGTCGCGGCCGATTAGGGTGATTAGGGTTAGAGTTTTGATTTTTATTTTATTAAATAATCCATAATTACCCTTTTTTACCCCTTGCACTTTGTATTTTGTAAAGAATTAAGCTTTTAACACCCTTTTAAGAATGTTTATAACCTACAATAATAAACATATGAACTATAATAACAATATATACTTTATCTTACATAGTCACACAATGCACGAATTAAATACACATTGCCACGTTATGCGATAAAATTTACAATAAACATTTAATCACATAATCACGCTAATAATCAACATAGTAATTATTTGTTTAACATTATTAATTATTATTAAGTCACCAACGTTCAACGACAACTAGTGTTGCTCCCGACACGAGTATGCAAGACTTAACGGAACAAACGGAGTTTGGTAACGGAAAATTACCGATGTCACAAACTCAATCGGTATCGTCTTATGTGCTTAAGATGAAGAGCCACATTGATCGCATGGAAAGGCTGAATTGTCTGTCTCAAAAGAGTTGGCCCACGGATTGATCCTCAATGGTCTAACCAAAAGGTTTGAGACATTTTTCATGAATTATCTAATGGTTGGGACAAGAGCATTGGTGAACTCTACGCAATGCTCAAAATAGCCGAGGGTAGGGATGGGTAAAAGGGTTTTACGGTTCCTCATGATCAATGAGGGAGGCAACAAGAAAAAGGCAATACCCCGATCCCAAGGAAAATGTTGCCAAGGCAAAGGGTACATCAAAGGGAAAGGTAAGGGAACGGCTAGAGCCGAACCTCCAAAACCAAAGCTTAAGAAGCCAAAGGTGATGGAGAATGATCCATGCTTTGAGTGTGGTGAGATAGGACATTGGAAGAGGAAGTGTCCAACCTATCTCAAGGACTTGAAAGCAAAAAGGGATGCGGGGCAAACCTCAGGTACAACTTTCATGATCCATATTAATCTAAATGTTATTTCTTCTAACACATGGGTATTAGATACCGGATGTAGAACTCATATTTGCAATTTATTGCAGGGGTTCAAAGAAATAAAAATTTCAAGAAAGGAGATACAAGTCTCTTCATGGCAACGGAGCAAACGTTGGCATCGAAGCCCAAGGAGACTATGTTTTGAAGCTTCCAATGGTTTGGAATTGTTTTGAAAAACATTTTGTATGCTCCTAGTTTGACTAGGAACATTATCTCCGTTTATGTTTTAAGACAATATGGTTATGACTTGAAGTTTGTATACAATGGTATATGTGTTTTCATGAATAATGTCTTTTAATTTAAGTTATGCCGTGTAATGGCATTTATGAATTAGTTCATGATAACCCATCCTTTGATAACTCGTTGTACCAATCAAGCACCAAGAAATTGAAAATGGATTTGAGTAAGACTTATCTTGGCATTGTCGCCTTGGTCACATAAACAAAGATCGCATACATACACTTCAAAAGAATGTTCTTTTTGAATCAAATGAAGATTCATTTGATAAGTGTGAGTCTTGTTTACAAGTAAAGACGACCAAGAAACCCTTTAGTGGAACTTAAAAGAGGGTAAAAGACTTATTAGGTATCATACATTCGGATGTATGTGGTCCTTTTAAGGCAATGACCAGGAATGGTGGAAGATACTTCATTACCTTTACCGATGATTATAGTCGTATGGGTATGTGTACTTTTTAAGACACAAAGATGAAGCCTTTGAAATGTTCAAGTCTCCAAAATAAAGTTGAAAATCAACTGAATAAACCATCAAAGTACTTCGTTGGGAAAAACAGGATAGAGGAGGTGAATACCTTAAGATGCCTTTCAAGATCATCTTAGGAGTTGTGAATCATCTCGCAACTCACTCGACCAGGAACACCATAACATAATGGTGTGTCCGAAAGGAGAATCGAACTCTATTGGATATGGTTTGATCTATTATGTTTAGAAGCACATTGCCTCTATCATTTTGGGGTTACGTTTGCTCTCGGCAGTCCGTATTTTAAATGTGGCCCCAACCAAGAAAGTGGACAAGACACCTTTGAAATATGGCATGAAAGGGTTCCATCATTATCATATTTAAGGGTATGGGGTTGTGAGGCTTATGTCAAATGCAACACCAAACAACTTGAAATTCGATCCACTAAGGGTATCTTTGTAGGATATCCCAAAGACTCTATGGGACATTACTTCTACACCCAACCAAGCAAAAGGTTTTCATTACTCTAAAGGCTGAGTTCTTGGAAACTAAGTTCCTTATGGAAGGAACTGATAGAACGGTGGAACTCGAGGAGGATCGAGAACCACACCGATACACGTTTGGTTGATACTAGCACTCACAAGAGGTTGTTAAAAATGATCAAATGTTGATCAAGACACACAAAACGTTCGAAGATCTGGTAGAATTAGTAATCCACCCGAAAGATATGGATTTTTCATGGATGGATGCTATGTGGTAGATTTGGATGAACCCACCACATACCATGATGCAATATCATAATCCGATTGTGACAAATGGCTTGAAGCTATGAACATTGAGATGCAATCCATGCATGACAACCAAGTATGGGATTTGGTTGCACCACCTCTTAACTCCAAACCGGTTGGAAGTAAATGGGTTTTTCACATAAGAAAACCAATATGCATGGAAACTTGGATACTTATAAAGCAATACTTGTAGCAAAAGGTTTTACTCAAACTCAAGGGGTTTATTATGATGAGACTTTTTCACCCGTGGCAATGCTAAAGTCAATTAGATATTATTTGACATTGCCGCATATTATGACTATGAGATTTGGCAATGGATGTCAAAACCGCTTTTCTAAATGGATATCTTGAAGAAGATGTCTATATGGTTTAGCCCGAAGGTTTTGTGGATCCATAACATCCTAATAAAGTATGCAAGTTAAAGAAATCAATCTATGGATTGAAAAAGCATCTAGAAGTTGGAATCACCATTTTGATGATGAAGTCAAGAAATTGGATTCATCAAAAATGCTGATGAGGCTTGTGTGTATAAGAAGTTAGTGGGAGCATCATTACTTTCTTAGTATTGTATGTTGATGACATACTATTGTTTGGAAATGACATTCCAACCATGGAAGGTGTAAAAACCTGGCTTAGAAGATGTTTTTTCATCAAGGATCTTGGTGAAGCCGCCAACATTTGGGAATGAGGATCTATAGGGATACATCAAGGCGTTGATAGGTTTAAAACCAAAGTGCATACATTGATAAAATCTTGAAAAGGTTTAATATGGAGAATTCTAAGAAAGGTTTGGTGCCTATTCAAAGAGGAACAATATTGAGTGCATCTCAATGTCCAAGCTCAAAGGATGAGCAGAGAAATGAAAAGAATCCCATATGCATCAGCTATAGGATACATCATGTATGCTATTATGCACTAGATCAGATGTGTCATGCGCTTGAGCATGACAAGCAGATACCAGCAAAATCCAGGAAATAGCTTGGATGGCAGTTAAGAGTATATTGAAATATCTTAGAAGACTAAGAATATGTTTCTAATATAGGCTCTGGTGAGGAGGAACTCGTTGTAAAGGGTTACACGGATGCGAGTTTCCAAACTGATCGAGATGATTCTTGATCACAATCGGATATGTTTTTCATTGTGAATGGTTGAGCAGTCTTGGAAGAGCGCAAAACAATATGTGGTAGCATTGTCCACCACTGAATCGGAATACATCGCCGCTTCATTGGCAGCTCAAGAAGCTGCGTGGATAAGGAAGTTCATTGCCAACCTAGGGGTGGTCCGTACCATTCGGGACCCTCTAGAGATCGTTTGTGACAATGAGGGTGCGATTGTTCAAATCAAGAAACCCCGAGCACATCAAAAGATGAGGCACATTGAGTGAAGATTCAACTACATAAGGAATGAGTTGAAAAGGAAAGAATGTATTCACAAAGTTCACACTGATCAAAACATTGCGATCCACTCACAAAGCTCCTTGAAAGGCCAAAGCATGAGAGGCATACTTGTGCCTTAGGACTTTGATATTCTAGTGATTGGATTTGATCTTTTCAGTATTTAAATATCTGAATCATTGTAAATTTTAACTCTTTTGTATAATTTTGATACTTTGAGTTATGTTCCATATTAGCATGTTTAAATCCCGAATAGTTTATTATTCTAAATGTCCGTAGTCGGTCATATTTGTGGGAACAAATATGAATGTAAGGCTATATGAACATGGATTGGTGGATATTCATAAGGTATGAATATAGCAAGAGGTTGCCACTAAGGTTCATAGATATTTATGCCACCTGCATGGAATTTTGTAATGATCATAAGTAAATTTGAGTAAAGGAGAATATCATAGTATCTTCCAACCTGAGATACATATTGGGTTTTTGATATTCACCAAATATAATACCTTGATCTAGTTATTCGCTGTTCTGAAATAATAGAACACACATAAGGCTATGTTCAGGTGTGATACAGGTGATTGTGAGAAAACGTACGTAGTCAAGATGGGATTTGTTCCTCTTATTCATTGAGAGTAAGATGTCTAAGGCATGATAAAGTTAAATCAATAGGTAATGATAATTCTGTGTCTCTGGATTTAACAAGACATCTGAAACAAAAGGATATATGATTTGATTCACCTAAATCATTTCAAGTAAGGGACTAGAATAGGATGATGTTATTTAATGGCACTTAGTCATACGCTTAGGGGTAGTAACACCGTTGTTAGGCGGTATTTGCTACTTTCATCAATCCTCGATGTATCTTGTGCAAGTGGGAGATTGTTGAAATGGTCTGCCCAAAATACATATTGAATTGATGTGGCTAGTACGTCATGATCCAAGTCGGGTCATACCCAATAACAAGCTTGACAAACACCTACAATTTTTGTTTTATGATATGATCATATAATAAATGTTAATACTTACGGATGAAGATAACTATCCGCATTTTGTGTGTGAAGAAATGCGGATAAGCATTTATGGAAATTCTGCTGGATAAACTGTTCATCCGCATTTGTTAATGCGGATAACCATTTGGAAATGCGGATGAACTTTCTTCATCCGCATTTACAAATACAGGAGAAGAACATGCATCCGTATTAACTAATGTGGATGATGTGAGAAATGTGGATGGTTAAGTGCTAGGCCCCACCCACTTTTCTATCTCTTGAATTTTAAGTTTCTAAGGACATGCAATATATGATTGCATCTGATCTCTCTCTAATACAACTATTTACACGACACGAAATATGCTGAACACTCCAAGCTCTCTTTTTTCTCTCGATCGGTCAAGAGCAAAATTAGGAGTGTTTGTTCAAATTGAAAATCCTTGCAACCGGGTGTCTGTTGGTGGCATATGGGTAGAACCGCTTGAGGTCTTCTACTTTTCAGACTTGCATTCATTGATCTCCTTCCCATTCTTCTACAAAGGTTGTATTTCTAAACACCCTATGGTTGTTTGTAAGCATATTGTTCATATATCGATCCATATGGGGTTTTAAAAGATAAATTATAAAATGTTTTATATATGCTAACTGTAACAAGTTTTAAACTAAAATTTCGCTGTGTTTTCTATTTTATATGGATAAAATAGATATGATAAACTTGTTCCAACCCTAACAAGATCTATCTTGATTTTCTTGTATTCATCATCATCAAGATTTAGATTAGGATCCTCAATAGGAATTCTAGTAGTTCTGTACTGAGCAGCTTGATCAGCATTGAAAACCAGGAATGTAGGGTCCTTTGCAATAGATATCCCGTAGTCAGGATCCACACCTGTAATGTAATTTCTAAACCTTATTTTCCACTGCTTAAACTCAGACTTGTGTTAAGCATTGGAGGTTTAGATGCATCATGAAGTTTAGAAAAATTAGCAGAATCCATTATGATAAACTATTTTTAGATGGTTTAATATTGATTGTGTGATTTTATGTCTAGAATTTTCAAACAGTCCAATGTCCAGGTATGGTTTCGGTGAATAGCAACGGTAGTATGGTTGATATTATGAACAGTTCACTGTAGAGTTGATTTTATGTTGATTTTAGGGTTAATATTTTGATTTTGAGTGGTTTTTGTCTGATTTTGTTTGAGAATCAACAATCAAACAGTCTTCTTATGTTTGTCGGATAGAAGCACAGCGATGGTTGATGAAGTTTCATGTATTTTCAGTATGAATGCTTATTTGAAGTACAAACTTGCTAATAAACAACTCAATCACAAATTCAATAGATTTTCGTTCAAGATTTGCACTGATTTTGAGATGAATTCAAGAGCCAAGGCTCTGATACCAATTGACCGGGTCCGAGATGGGAATCTCAGTTGATGTGACTCAACTAGGATCGAATATCATGATTGAGTCAATGATTAAGTAGCGGAAATACTAAATCAAAGAACATTAAATGCTAAAAATACTAATAAATGCATTGTATATGATGTTGGTAAACAAGATACAAAGAGTGCTAGGGTTTGCAGCACAAAACAGTACTTCTATGCAAATTGTGTGAAAACTTTTGTGAAACTTACAAAAGTAGTATATACTATTCTATTTGTAGGCTGATACAATGTCATTACAAAATGACTAAACTACCTAACAACTATACATCAGAATACTAGTCTAAGTACAAAAAAGATCAACAATTGTAAATGTGCACCCGTATTAACTAATGCGGATGTGTTATGTTCATCAGCATTTCTTCTGTTGAACTTCAGCATTCAAAGTGCTATCCGCATTGGCTAATGTGGATGAACAAATACTTGGTCGTATTTTTTTTGTCTATTCGCATTAGTAAATACAGATGAACAAATACTTGACCGTATTTGTTCTTTGGTCATCCGCATTGACTAATGCGGACACTCGACACTTGTCTTCTTTTTCTTCTGTAATCTTCACCCGCATTACTTCTGGACTTGTGGGATTTCCAACCAGAACAACCTTCAACCACCTCTTGAATTGGCATGTATGATCCTTTTAGGGTCCAACACTTATGCCTAAACAACAAATGCATACAAGATTTGTACACTTGTAAAAACAAATATGGATATACAAATGACAAATGCGGGTGTAGACCAACTTTTGTCGATATGTTATCTTTTTGTACTAGTATTCCTAGATTAAATGTCAGGATAGTTAAGTCATTATACAAGTCATAGTATCTGATAGATAAATAGATAAAGTTTTTACCCTTTTTGGAACTCTAAGAAAAACTCTAACAAAATACTAGCCACTCTGATTATAGTGAAACCTTTATTGTAATATTGAATGCTCCTATCAATATACAATGAATATTATGAGTACTTCTAATTGTTTTGATCATTGATCTTTGTAATTCTACTACATTTATCATTAAAATCAATTGATATATTCCATCATTATTGATTGTTACCCAGTCAAGTTGTCTTAGGTACATCTTTTTTCTCGTGCCTTAACTTGATGATAACTTAACCTTAAATTGATTTCTGAAAACCACCAAGCACGTTGTAGTGGGTCTAAAAGATTATCAATTTTAGAAAAAGTATATGTATTCTTGGTGGTCAGTTATTCAGTTCATGGTAGTGAAACCTAAGGTTAAAAAGTTGGGTGAGTGAAACCTTTATCCAAGAGATCTTAGAGTGAGATATCAATTCCTTCATCTCATTTGGTGGCAATCAATATAGAGATTTAGCACAGGTTGAGCTCTTGGAACTAAATCAATTTTGAATTTGAATTTGGCTTCTTTTTCTGGCAAAACACCTGGTATCTCATCAGGGAAAACATTAGGGAATCATTAACAATTTATCACCCTGCTAGACTAGAGATGCTTGATGACAATGCCTTATGTGGTTTTTGGCATTCTCCATTGAGCATACAATATTGTTGCTCTTTCTTTCTCCATAACACATACTTTTTCTCCCATTGGTGATACAAACTGAACAATCATTCGATTGCAAACTATTAACACTTGATGTTGGGATTACCAATTCATGCCAAAAATCACATCAAATTCATTTAACTCTATTGGAGTTAGGTCAATATTGTATTGTTCTCCTTGAATGTTTACAATACATTTCGACATATTTCGGATACGATGAATCTTTTATCGCTAGCTATGTGAACTTTAGAGACAAACCAAATTACTTCTAACAAAAGAACTATGGTAGGTAAACTATGATACAAGTGATCTAGTAGCTCCAGAATCAATAAAACATATGCAGGGAGGGAGTTGACTAGAATGGTACCTATGATGACATCAGGTTCAAATGTTGCTTTTTCTTTAGTAATTGAAAATCCCCACCCCATGTTTTTAGAGCATACAACTATTTCACATTCTTAATATCACTTGATCCTTCTGCAGCCTTTCCGTCCCTGTATTTAACTTCAGATAATCATTCCTCATATGACCCGGCTTATAGAATTATAACATAAGTTTACATGGGTAATATAATATGGTGTAGTATGTTGAGGTTTCCCACATTCATAACAAATTGAGTTCTTATAATAAAATTTTCTGAAATGCCACTATCCATAGAACTTATAGTTACTAGACTCCTTGGTTGAGCCTGACTCTTTAATAGGTTTTAAAATAATTTCTTTCTATGCCCAGCCTCTTGCTTCTCGTCTCTTTCACCTGTATCTTCAATTCCATCTTCCATCCACTAGGCCAATTAAGATGTTCTTCAAGACTTACACATTTTAAAGGAAAATATATTCTTTGTTTTTTTCTTAAGGATTAAATAGAACTGAGTTATCCATGTTTCTTTAGTTATGAAAATCAAAGGAACAAACTTCACAGTACGTAGAAAATTCCAATGCTTTCACCCACTGTTTCATTGATTTGACACATATGAAAACGTACTTAGTTATCCAATCATTTTAAACAGGAGTAGTAAAATTTTAGGAAGATTGGTTTGAACTCTTCCCAAGACATATTCCTTATTCTTTCTCTTCTTTTTTCCTTTTTAACCAATTCCCACCAATCTTTAGTTCTTTCACAAAACTAATTTATCGTGAATATCATTTCATTATATAGGTCATAATAACATGCATAAAAAATAGCCTCCATGGCTGTTATCCATCTTTGGCTCACCAAAGGATCATTTTCTCCTTAACTAATGGCTTACAAGCCATGAAGTGTATACATGCATTGATGTTTTTCAATTTTAACTATTGGTATGACATCCGTCAAACTCAGATCTGTCAATTGACTTGCAGCTCGTTAACCCTCCTTGTGTATTTATTGTCCTTGCGTAATCAATTCGTTTCCGACCTTGATCCTTGATTTTTTAGCATTTTGCGCGCTAAACATAATCTTATAATATGGTGATTAAATAATTAGATACAAATTTATTATTAATACTATTAATATAATTATGGTTAATATTATTATAATTAGCATTATAAACATTGTTCTTATTATTATTATTATTATTATTATTATTATTATTATTATTATTATTATATTATTATTATTAATATTAGATTGTGAAATATATATATATATATATATATATATATATACACATATATATATGGTGCGTGTCCCCCTCACCCGAAACCCTAAAATCGTTTCCTTGTCGTCGATCACCAAACCGGCGTTTTAGCTATCACCGATCATCGTCGCGTTACCGTTTAGTCGTACCGCAGGTACTCTGTCCATTTAAACCTTGTTTTGTTTTGTTTCACGGTGTTCGGATTCGTATTTTTGGTTTGGTTTGATTCGGTGGGTAGGGTTTCGTATTGTGGTTGCTTTGCGGTGTGTGGTGGTGTGCAGTGTGCGTTCCGTTGAGTGTGTGAATATGGACATTGTGTGTGCATGCGTGGTGTATGTGTGTATGCTCTGTGTGTGTGTTGATATATATATATAATATATATATATATATATATATATATATATATATATATATATGTATGTGTATATATATATATATGTATATGTATGTATATATATATGTATATATATATATATATATAAATTGTGTGTGTGCGTGTGTTTAAATAAATATGTGGTGTGTGTAAAATGTGTGTGTGCATTAGTGTAGTGCATGTGTATGAACCGTGAGTATGTGTATGTTTGAATAAGTGTGTGTGTATCTGTTTTTGTTGTATGTATATATGCGTGTATGACATCATTTGAAAGTTTGTATTTTGCTGCTGTATGCTCTTTGTATGTATATTGGATGTGGGGTATGTATATCATGGATTGTGTGCGCGTAGATACGTGGGTGCATACCATGTGTGCGTGTGTGCTGCCCGAGGGAAGTAAAACATAGCAGCCTTCGGCTACTGTGTGTGTGTCGTAAGTGTGTGTATGCTGGTGTATATATGCGTGTGAGTGTTGTGTATGTGTGTGTGAGTATGAACCGTGTGTGCTATGTAACTGTGTTTGTGTTTTATGTAATAGTGTGTGTTTCATGCAACTATGTGTGTGTTTTCTTAGTGTGCAGGTGTGTGTTTCTGAGTGCGTTAATAGTGTGTATGAATATGTGCATAAGTGTGTGTTATGTGTAAGAATTATGGATGGATATGTATATTTTATTTTATTCTTTTTTTATATAAAGTGTGTGCTGATCGAATGTATATATACTCATTAGACGTGTTTTATAATACTATTACCTTTAATTATAGGTGTTTGATGGTTCGTTTGATCTCATCTTTAGAAGCCTTTGTTCACTTTATTTTCGAATCATGCAAGGTGAGTTTCACGGCTCCGTTTTCTTTATAATTATTTATAAAATCTAAGGGAAAAGTATGCTCACCCTTTTTATGCTATGAACTCATTTATATTTTAGGACTATTGTGTTTACTGTTTGTAAGTTAATATCAAGTACATGCATGAGTTTTCTGTGTGGTTCTTTATTCATAACTATTTAACTTTGGTGTTGGAGCCTATGGGCAGGTATTAATAGTACTATTGGGCTGACACCTCCACCCTTGTTTGTTGATATACTAGTCGGGACTGACTGTGGGCGTAGGTTTACTTTATGAAGCTCATGTTTACATATGATATTTCTATCTTATAACTATATGCACTTATGTCCTACCAAACTATGACACATCAATTTGTCTATTATTTAAACCGGTGGACTCACCATCAATATGTTGACCTTTTGAGCATATCTTTTTAGGTAACAATCAACAAGGATAGCTAGAGACAATGCCTTAGTGGTGACCATAAGAAATACATTTTTAAACTTGCTCCGGCATCTGTAACTTTATTTGAGGTTGTTATCGTTGGACATATTTTGATTTACTTGTTCCCGGGTTATGGGATTCAAATTCATTTTGTTTGTCGACTATGTTTTTCGTGGAATTGACTAAGTGTGACACAAGTCTCCATCTGTGTCGGGTGACGTCATGTCACGTTGGTTTATCATTATTAATGCATCTCTATTAACAGTTAATGTGTTATGACGATCTCGTTCGTTACATCCTCGTGTTTCTACTATAAGTGGGGGTGCGACAGATTGTTATTAGAGCCATTGGTTATAGAGAATTAGGTGAATTACTCGACCTAGAATATAACCAAGGAACCTTCATGTAGAATACATACTAGGGTTTGTGTTCATTTGGTACTGCATGTATGTTCCTTCCATCTTGGTTATCTATTTGTTTATTATTTAAGTTCTTTCACCTGAAGAAAAGTACTTATACTTTTTCCTTATAGGATTTCTTCTACTCATCCTTCCATCCCTTCTGCATCTCGTGTTGTTCTATCTGATTTAGAGTCAGAACCCAAGGAGGTTCTCTTGGACCATTTGTTGCATTTGTCATCGGATACCGAGTCAGATGCAGAGGAGTCATTCGAGGAGGAAGTTTTGTTTAACCCTATCATCCTGGGTTTACCTATAGTTCGAGATGTAGCGGTTGTTCCCGCAGCACCTGAGATCCCTGGCGCACTGATCACTCATGTCGTTCCTACTACTCCCATTGTTCCTGAGGTGTCTGTTGTGTCAGTGATCACGAGGTACGCCCCCGAGGAAGGACCCTGGGTAACTAGCTACCCTAGAGGGGCGTATCGGGTGAACGGTATAGGATCATTAAGGATGATGACGGCCTGGAAGAGGGTGTTCCCGGTTAATTGCATTAGGATCCAGCCACCGGCAGATGAGGTGTCAGGATCATCACAATACAATTAGATCGATCTCGTAATGAATATGTGGAATATAGACATTACAGTAATAAGAATGAGATTGTAGAAATGAAGAACACACAAGTAAATAAACATCCAAATCAATAGATCTCTGATTCGTTTACAGTGCAGTAGTACAAATAAGGAAAATGAAAATATCTCTATCAAAAGTGCTGACTATTACAAAGAAAAAATTCTATTTATAAACAAGAAGAAGTTCTCGTGCGAAAGCATTAGTTCTCATACGATTAGTAGTTGTCACGCGAGAAGCAGTTTTCGCGTGATAAAACTAGGTTCTCGCGTGACTTGATCTTGATTTGATTTCCCAAGCCTCTTAGGTTCAACCCCTACAATCTCCCCCTAGGCTCGGTAAATCAATGTTGTTAGAAGTCCACGTTTGCAACCTAATAACTGCCCCCATATGCATACAACTTGTTGTCCAGGGCCTTCGTAATCATCCAACCAAACTATGCCACTCTGAAGTGTACAGATTCATCAACTGAAATTGGACATGCCTGCTGCTTCATCAAATCTTCTTTACCAAACAGTAGCAGATCCACAGGGTCAATGATACGGAACTCTTATCTTCACACTTAATCACTGCATGACCACTATCCTTTTCACAACTTCACCCCTTTACCTTAAACAAGCTGTTAATTGGCACAAGAGTGTGAATAGGAATCTTCTTAGCATATCTTGGATGTGTATAAACCCTTTTTTTCATTGGATTGTTCGTGTTCGGGTCTATCCTGGCCTCATCTTCAATAACTTTGGATTTGGCTGTCTTAAAGTCTTTGAAGTTAGACTTGCTTTGTCTCCATATCATATTCTGGATCCAATTAGCTTTGTTGTAGTTACTCGGGTTAAGAACGGGACACATCCCATAGCATATAAATTTGATGCTCTGAGCGTATGAAAGTCATGCTCGTCTTTAAAGTACTCTATTGGTCCGCCCTTTTCTTTACAACATACTTCTTCTTTTCCTGATCGTACGCCCAACAAATGATAGGTTCTGAGTTTCCATACCTTGTGAAAGGTTTAGAATGCCTCAGCGTATGAATATAAGTTAGGCGAGAAGGAGCACTAACTGTTAGGTTATCGACCTGACGCACAGCACTTTGGCCTGTAACATCTACTGTCTCATCAGTCGTCTGTGTGTTGCTCGACTCCCCTATGATCTCACCTTCTTCAATCAAAGTATCGGAAAATAATCTTTTAGACTGTTTCCGAACATATCTGTATACTCAAACCCTCTTCCAAATCATTAAAAGTATCAAACCCTCTGTTTCTGGGTCTAGTGGAGTGTAATAAGTGAATCATTGGGACTTGGTCCGGAGACATTTTCAGTGCCAGATGTTCCAGCATCACCTATAGCTTTAGAACCAATGTCACCACCCTGATCATCATCATCATTTCCCTTATCATCATCATCATCATTTCCCTCATTACCATCATCACCATTATCATCATCATCATCCTCATCATCATCACCACCCTCAGATGAATCATAATCAATCAAATCTAATCCTTCATCTTCATCATCAACTGGGTTTGGGATCGGCATCATGTGTTCAGGCTCAACAAACGCCTCTCTAGTAAAAACTACAGGCTGGTCCTCAGTAGTCATATGAACATCAGTAGACAGTGACTTTTGACCAGCTTCAGCAGTCTCTGTTGTCCTTTCCTGAACAACAGGATCAACAGGATGCTCTGTAGGAATGCTCAGGTCTATCACAGGTTTTGGATCAGTAGTTTGTTGTACGCCATTTTCTCTAACTTTAGTGGTTCCTTGATTAGTAAACTGAGATGACCACCTGAAGCGAAGTCCCGAAAATTCTGCTCCAGAATCTGAACATAGCTGAATAAGAAAGTTTGCTGATGTTCAAGATTCTTAATCCTCTCATCTCTATCAACTAACTGTATCTATAGATCATTAATTTCCTTAGTCTTCTCAAGCATCTCCCCCTCTAAATTACATACACGTTCTTCAAGAGTAATATGCGTAGGTGAACTAGTAGACGTACTAGCACCTTGTCAAAGCTCAGGAGGTGTATTAATGAAGTCATCCATACTTATGATCACATCATCCATTTGGTCCTGGGAGGAGTCCTCAAACTGTCATCAGTAGAAGTGGGCAACTCAGTTGGTACAGTTGGTGTTGCCTCACTCTCTGTGTCTGGAGTCTCTATAACAATAGGCTCCTATTTGATCGGCCAGTGGTCACTGGGGTTCGACGTTTCCTTAACACACCACGTCCTCTACCCTACCACGAGGACTTTCACCTGCTCTCCTCGCCATCTGCTTTCTTCTCCCGTAGTCACATGAGTCTCTTCAGGAATAAAATCAGTATCACACTCCTCAACAGTGCGTTTGGCTGGAGCTTCATGCACTTTGGGACATTCCTGTAAGACATACAGTACGTTCCTAATCTGATCGCTGTCAGTCTCACTCCCACTATTGGAGAACCATGTATCTATCTCAGCATCCACTTTAGATCTGGGAGCACCCTGAGAAATCTCAGGTGCTTCTGGTGCAGTACTAGCTGATGGACTGGCTGTAACAGCTTTAGCAGCCTGAGCTGTAGATGTAGATGCACCAGATGTGACATCTCTTTAGACATGAGGAGTATCAGTCTCTAACGGTCTATCTTCAGCTTGAAAATCATCTACAAATCAACCCAGCTTATCAAAATGTGAACCATCCCATGCATTCCCTCATGCTCCCATCAAATATGTAAAAATATTCTTTTTCATAGTCATGACCACATATGTAGGTGAATAAGACATAGCTAGGTCGGGGTGAGCACCATTCACTATCATCTGTATAAAACGAGGGTACATGATAAACTTCTTCCCCACTACAGTAATGACATTCTTCTGCATCTTAGAAATATTGCCTTGGATATGCTATAAGGTAAATCATCAACGAGTGATATCAGCAGGGATCCAAACACCACACTCAAACTATCCATGCCTACCTTAAGATTGCTAAGGCAATGGATGACAACCTGGAACAAGTACTTCCAAAAGGGTGGAAGATACTTCTTCTCCAGAGATGGGTATCTATGACTGTAACCCATATGTGTCAAACAATCCTTAACAGCATCATCATCAATCTTTACAGGTGCATTGAGTACATCCTCAAGCAATAGCACACTGTTGATTACTTCAGCTGTAATCACTACCCTTTTTCCCTTAACCACAACAGTAATACAAGGTTCTCTATCCTCGTCTATCTCATTAGAAGCCGTTTGCCAAAACTGATCAATAACATCAGTATAAATGGTGGGACTAGTAGATATGGCATAGTGAATACGAGATGTCTTTAGACCCTCAATAAGTGATCGGAATAATGCTTTGTCTTCAGAAACATCACCGAGATAAGCTATGGCATTATAGTTTTTGTTAAAAACCAATGGACGAGCCATCTAAAACATTAAGCATGAATATCAGTACACAAATAAAATTCAGAAAAATTTCAGAAAAGAAAAATCAACACTTAGAAAAAATTTTGAATTTTGAACTTCTCGCGCGAAAACTACACATTTCAGATTTATGCGACAAGTCTCAACTCATACGACAAGTCCAAGTTATCGCATGAATTTAAACATGACCAGAAATCAACTTCTCGCACGACAAGTTTAACGTTATGAGAATAGTTTTGAAAGTTTTCGCATCTGTTCATATGCACAGGACCTTTCGCATGCGAAAAGTCTGTTCCACTTCAAATTTTCAATCCGTAAAATTTCAAGTGTTTCAGCCATTAAAACATGTTCCTAAGTGTCGTCTAGGTGATTATTAAGGTTTATTAAGGCTTATTTGTTCAATTTTAACATATTTCAAGTCTTAGAGTATTCGGTCTAGTTCAAAATACTCAAATCAACATTATAAGCATCATTATACCTTAATTATGTGTGGAAATCAACTGGCGACCTTAACGAACAATATTTTCAATTTTGATAGAGTTTCTACACTTAGAATTTTGAGAGTGAAAATTTCAGAATATAGTATGCGAATAGTTGACTTTTCGCACACTGTACTTTATATAGCACTCTGACTTCTCGTGCGAGAAGTCAGAGTTCTCGCATGATGAACTTTTCGCATAAAGTTGAACCTTTCGCATCAGTTAATTCATCCGCATTTGTTTTGAAACTTTTCGCATGAAGTGAACTTTTCGCGCGAAAAGTTCAATTTTCTTTGAAAATTTAACTTTTTAATTTTTCAAGCTTTGAATTTTAGAGATTTTATTGAGCTTTATCATTTGTTATAAAAAATAATTATGTTTACCTAAGTGTTTACAATAATTCGAACACCCTTGATTTTGAATGTTTTGTAAAATGAAAACTAAAACAAATAATCAAAATATACTTTTAACAAAAATCAATTTGACACAAAAACTATTCTAATTAACTTAAATATTTTTGATAAATTCTCAAGTATAGGATTATATGTCTTAGAAATTGATTATTACCATCATCCAGTTTTATTATAATAGAACTGGTTATGTTGATTGTCAATATATCGAGTCCAATTTATACTTAGACTTCAAGTTTACTTAGACACATAAGCTGTGATTTTATCATGTTTTGATTAAATTATATGTGTGCAATGTGTCCCACAATCAAAAATCCTGTAGAACCTTATCCAACTTTAAGACACTTTTGAGATTTCAAGTCACCCCAATTTGACTTAAACCTTTCACTTCTAATTAGCCTTTTCAGAATGGATTTTCTAATATAATATCTATTATGAGCATAACTAGTCTGAGAAATATTTCTGAACACAGAATATTAACAAGTTTTAGGACTTATTTAATAGCCAGTCAGACTTATGTTTTGCCCTCGCAAGACGTTTAGGACTTCCATGCCAAGTCGGACTTACATGCCCCATTTTTTGATTTTGCCTCCTATGTCAGAACGTATTCTCAAAAAGAAAAATATTTATTATATAGTATGTATGTCTTTGACATATCTTTTATTAATGTGCTCATTGGCATCTTTTATTCCTATATGGCCTTTTAGGCTTCTTTTTGCTCATTTTGTTTGTTTTTCTCTTTGTATTTTGTTTTCATTTGTATATCTATATTTATTTATTTTTTTTGATTTTATACATATATATACCATATCTGATAGAAACTAAATTAGAAAGTAACTGCCTTGAGTATGACTAGACTATAACTCTCAGTCTGTTTAGCATGGAATCAGAGTTATCATAAAACCTTGATGACTTACCCACTTCGGTCATAGAAAGTTACTTTCAGTGCATCACAAAACATAGTGCTTTTCATACTTGAATATCCAGCCTATCAACATATCAAACATAATCCAAGTCAGTTTCTTGTAAGCCTTAGGATGCAACGATTCAAAATCAAGAAATGTAATATCATTTCCTATCTACACTTGAAAACTTAATTTTTTTTAAATTTTATAACCAAAATTTTTTTTAATTTTCTTCTATCTTTTTACTCCCCCTAAGAACGAAATATCTTTTTGTATTTTCAAATTTTCTCCCCTAAAAGTATGATTATCTAGACAGAAAAATAACAATTTTAACAAACAAAGAAAAATATTTTTGAAAAGGGTGTAAGAATAAGTGTTAACCAAAGTTAATCATGCCCAAAGATTTAACTAAAAAGTCAAATCGGGAATGATCATACGCTTTAGTAAACAAATCACTAATGTTATCATCTGTAGAAATTGAATCCAAATGGACAAGGTTCCTTTCAAAATAGTCACGGATGAAATGCATTCGGATGTCGATGTGTTTAGTCTTAGAGTGTTGAATTGGATTCTTCGCAATGTTCAAAACTGCAGTATTATCACAAAAGATTTTAGTATGGTAAATATTAAGGCCATAATCAAGAAGTTGTTGTTGAATCCAAACGATTTGTAAACAACAGCTTGATGCAGCCACATATTCAGCCTCTGCAGTCGAAGTGGATACTGTCTGCTGCTTCTTGCATTGCCAAGAAATCAACCTATTACCAATAAATTGACAACCGCCAGTAGTAGACTTCCTGTCCAAGTTAAATCCTGCATAATCACTGTCAGTATAAGCAAATAAATTGAAATCAGAATTTTTAGGATACCAAAGACCAAGAGTGGGTTGACCCTTGAGATACATAAAAATCCTCTTGACAACTTTCACGTGAGATTCCTTTGGATTACTTTGATAACGTGCACACTGACAAACAACATGATGTCTGGTCTGCTTGCAGTGTGATTCATCAAGGATCCAATCATTGATCGATACATGTGTTGATCAACATCTTCTCCTGTGAGATCTGGAGTTAAATTAGGACGAGAAGACATAGGAGTAGGAGCTGTCTTGGAGTTTTGGAATTTGTACTTATCCAGGATACTATGAATATACTTTTCTTGATATATTAGTATTCCTTTCTCATCTTGTTTAACTTGAATACCTAATAAAAATGTCATTTCTCCAAGAGCACTCATCTCAAATTTCTTCTTCATAACCGCCTCAAACTCCTTGCACAAGTCATCATTGGTAGACCCAAAGATAATATCATCAACATAAACTTGAACTAGAATCAGATCATCACCAGTGTTCCTTATGAACAAAGTTTGATCAATAGCACCTCTTGTATAACCATTTGCAAGCAAATGCTCAGTGAGAGTGGCATACCAAGCTCGAGGTGCTTGGTGTAAACCATAAAGTGCTTCATATAACTTGTACACATAGTCAAGATGATCAGGATCTTCAAATCCTGGTGGTTGATAGACATAGGTTTCTTCCTTCATTTTGCTATACAAAAATGCAGTTTTCACATCTATTTGATAAACTTTGAAGTTCTTGTATGAAGCATATGCCAGAAAAATTCATATAGCTTCTAGTCTTTACAACTGGAGCATATACTTCTTCATAATCAAGACCTTCAATTTGATAGAATCCTTGTACAACAAGTCTGGCCTTGTTGCGGACTATCACATCCTTTTCATCCGTCTTGTTTTTGAAAATCCATTTCGTGCCAATTGGCAATTTACCCTTTGGTACTTCACACATATACCAAACATTTAGCTTTTTGAATTGCATCAGCTCGTCTTGCATTGCCTCTACCCAACTGTTTTCTTTTAATGCCATTTCAACATTCTTCGGCACCATTTGAGATAGAAAACATGAATATAGACATGTATTTTTTGCTCTTGATTGACTTCGAGTTCTGATGCCTTGGGATAATGGACCGATAATTGCTTCTGTTGGATGGTTTATATGAACTCTCAGCTGTGGAATAGCATCTTTAGAGATAACTTCATCTAAGTTAGACATATGACCAACAGGCTCTTCAATACTGTTCCCTCCTTCTGGTTGATAAACAATTTCTTCGTCTTGATTATCATTACCAATAGAAAGATCTTCAAATGGTACTTGAATAGTATCAATAGGATCATTTAAGGTAGAAGATGAATTCTAATTAGAAACTTATGGCTCTTGTTCCACAACCATATCCAAATGAGATGAATTTGTTTCAGAAACAGAATGTGAAACAACTGTGGCATTAGAAGAGAAGGTATATCTGAAGATATTCCTTTAGCTTGAGAAGATGTAGATCCAACATCATAAGCAAATATATCTTTAATTAAGGATGTCAAAGGTGGATCAGTTGTAGAAACAACAGATTTTTGATTAAATGTTTCAAATAATAAAGCATAATCATAAACCCATGAAGGAGCAGAACTTATATCTGTTTTGTTAGATTCGTTCCAATCAATATCAAATGACTCCACAATTTGTTTAGTTCTTTTATTATAAACCCGATATGCTATTTTGTTGGCTCAATAACCAATAAAATAACAATCATCAGCTTTTTCATCAAATTTTGATTTATTATCATATGTGTTTAACAGTGTACAACAACATCCAAAAGTTTTGAAATATTTGACTTTGGGTTTATGTTTGAAAAAGATTTCATAAGGAGTCTTATTTTGTTGTTTGTTAATTAAAATACGATTCTGAACATTACAAGCAGTGTTTACAGGTTCAGCCCAAAAGAATGAAGGTAATTTGGCTGCTGATAACATTGTTCTAGCTACTTCAATTAAGGTTCTGTTACATTAGCAAATGAGGCGTCTCATCTTTGGTTGTTAAAAAGAAAACCCATGTATTTGATAGTCTTGTCAGTTTGATTTTCCACAAGTGTCATGAATTTCATTAGCAAATGAGGCGTCTCATCTTTGGTTGTTAAAAAGAAAACCCATGTAAATCTAGAAAAATCATCGGTAATAACCAAGCAATATGCACGACGTCCTAAACTCAAAACACTTACGACCGAATAAATCCATGTGTAGCAATTGAAGAATAGAGTCAATTTGTGTATGAGCAACTGGTTTATAAGGAAGTTTATGTTGTTTCCCTTTAGAGCATGACAGACAATGCTCTATTAGTTGAAATTCTTTCAGTGGTAAGCCAACTACATGATTTCCTCTAACCAGTTTGTTCATTGTTTTAACATTGACATGACCAAGACAACGATGCCATAACAATGTGTCACTTTTCGAGGCTTTAGATAACAAACACGACGCAGTTACAAATGAATGTGTACCATTCATTTCTAGTAAATACGTTTCTTTGTCTCTCGGAGTTCTCAATAAAATCCATTCTTCATGTATTACAAAGCCAGGTTTTAATATGAGACATTCTTTATCAGTGAAACAAATTTGATAGACACTAAGCAAATTATGTTTTAGTTCCTCTACAAAATTGACATCTTCATAGCTTAATACATCATTTGTCACTGTACCTTTCTTTGTAATCTTACCTCCCTTGTCTCCGGCATAAATAACATATCCTCCGTTGTATGTTTGTATGTTTTTTAACAGAGATATATTACCAGTCATGTGTCTCGAACAACCACTATGTACATGCCAAACACTGTTGATAGCTTGCCTTGGTTGTTCCTACATAATAGGACAAATTTAATCATTTTTAAGAACCCAAGCCATGGTTGACTTGAGCTCTTTGTTTTCATCTAAATATGATACATTTTTCAGTATCATCTCTTTTGTCATCAAAAATGTATTTTTCAACAACAAAAGGCTCAGAAGTTTTGCCTTTAATTTTCCATCTTTGCACTTGTTTGATTGGTTGTGTGGTAAAATTGTTTTTATCAACTTGTACTGATTTTACTTGTGTCTTTTCCTTGTTTAAATCAATTTTATTTTTAGAAAAAACATTAGATTGATATAAGTTTCTTTTAAAATTTGCATTAACAAAGAAACGTTTTCTATTATTCGCAATTGAATTATGAAACTTTTGTTTGCTTGTCAATTGATGTTGATGACGATAATTTCTAGCCATGTGATTTGGCTTTCCACACACATAACAACATCTTTTACTATATGCAATTGAAACTCGCATGTTTTGCTTGACGTTTTTGGATAACTTCCATAGTTATCACAGAATCTGGCCTTAGTATGTCCTTGGCCTTTTAATTCTTTAACAGTCTCTCTTCCTTTCCTCTCATGTTGATTAGCTTGAGTTGATTTTGGAGGAATTGAGGTATTGGTCCTAGCTTTTGGACTTATTACAGATGCTGATGTAGCATGATTTATGGCTTTAGCTTTATGATTCTTCTGAACTGGATTAGGACCAGAGTCTTTTGAACCTGTTCTACACACATCTTGTTTCACATTGTTAGCAATAATAGAAGATTTATTTTTAAAGAAACTAGCATTTGATTATTTAAAAATATGATCATCATTATCAATGTTGCCTATAGAAACAAAACTGTTCTTGAAATCATTTATCAAGTCAGATAGAGATGTTTTAACATGTTTATTTTCTTTGTTTTTAAAGTTTATTTTTGATTGTCGTTTCTTATCTTTATTTGACATTTTTGGACAAACATTTGAATCAACTAAAACTTCCAAACTTTCATTTATTTTTGATGATGAATTACAAGATGGTTTTTCATTACAAATCTTATTTTGTATAAAACCTAATTCATCATCACTCTCCCATTCTTCAACTAAATCATCTATCTTCATACTTCTGCAAAAAATTGTCATTATTAATATTAATTTTTATTTTTGTGACAGGATCAACAGTCAATGAAACATTGAGGGAAGGTGTGAAGTCTGATTTTGGTTTAAAACCCAAACCATAGGTCTCTACATCATGAGTTGTGATTGATGAAGGCAATGAGGTATAATCATGATTAATTGGTTGTGCAATGTTAGCATATCCCACTCCACTTTTACCACCATTAACCTTCTGTGTCATCTATGATTTGATTATACCTTCAACCATGTTTGATGAAAGTTTGAATTTTTCAACAACTAATTTTGCAGATAAGAGTTCACTGGTAAGTTTGTTAATTTCTAAAGATAATTCATCATTACATTTTGTAAAATCTTTATGTTACAATCTTTATCATGAAGACTCAGTTTTGATTGGTAAATAGATTTGTTCAAGCCATCTATTTTATCTTTAAACATTTTCTCATCTTTTTTATATTTACAAGCTTGATATTGAAGTTTTTCAACTTCTAATATCAAACGTTCGTTGTAAACTCTGTATCTTTGTACCTTTTCTTTGTACATATTTGAACAAAGAGAAATATATACCTCATCGGTTTCTTCATTCTTCTTTGTCACTTCATGGACCACATTCACCATGAAGGCCTTTAAAACTTTTGATTCGTCTGCTTTTGTTGCTGGAGTGATCTCAGCAGCACTTTGCTCTTTTTCACATGCAGATGCTGGAGCAAGCTCAACAACTTTAACTGATTCTTCAACTTGGACTGGAGTGATATCAATAGTCTTCTCTTTGACCTCTTCATCTTTTACTGGAGTAGACTCAATAGCATTTTCATCACTTTCAAACACTACTTCAGTTTTCACCTCTTTCACTTGTTCCTTCACAGACTTCTCCACTATTTCTACTTCAGTCTTCTCTTCCTTAGCAAACACCCCATCTAAAACATCTTCAGACACAAATTTAGTAAACAAATTGTCTTCAAGAGGCTGTTCAACTGGTTCAATTTCAGCTAATAGTGCAGTAGAAAACTTGATGTTAAGAATTTTCATTTGGTCTGACCAATCATAATCCTTATTGGTTTGAGACACCAAAGCTTTGTTATTAGATGTGCTGGCTTGATCTTTCTTTGTTTACACCTCCACTATTACCAACTTCTTTCCATGGTCACTCTGATTTGCTCTGGGTTCAGTGCATTCTCTGGCAAAATGACCAGGTTTGTCACAGTTGTAGCATCTCAAACTGGACTTATCAAATCCTATTTTGCTGGAGTTGTTCATCCCAAACACTTTCCTTCCAGTCCTCCTAGCAAAATTCCTAGCTCTATACATCACCATAGCCATCTGGTATTTGATGTCATTCTCTTCAACATCATCAGGATTAACCTGTTGTATCTCATCCACCAAGATGTTGGGTCACTGAGTCTTCCAGCTGAAAATGCTTCGTAACTGTTCATGAAGGTAGTGAATAAGGCCAGGTGTTCTTCAGCTATTTAGATGGTTTGTTTGGTTGGTTGTGAGTTAACAACAAAAGCTTGTTGTGTAGGTTGAGAAGCTTGAATCTGTGGGTAGATTAGAGATTGGGATTGAATTTGAGCTTGAACATAAGGATTTTGATGAGTAGCTTGATATTGGGGTAAGGATTGGGGCAAGTTTTGATCTTTGATAGTTGGATGAGCAGAAGATGTTGATGGTTGTTATTGACACAATTGAGAATAGTTAACATAATAGTTTGGATTACTGGCCATCTTGGCATACAATGCCGATGCTTCAGCCCCCATTGAGTTGATGTAGTTTGCAGCCCTCTGCTTATCATCCATATCATAGGATTTAATATTTAAGATGAGATCACTGAGTGTCAAGGTGAACAGATCCTTGGTTCTCTTAGTGGTGGTGTAGTTGTTGTTCCAGCTATATGGTAGAGAATTTAACAGCTTTTTTGTTAACTGCTATATTCTCTAAAGTAATTCCCGCACTCTTCATTTTAGTGACTAGTTTCATGAACCTAGACATTTGAGCCTCCAAAGTTTCACCCAGTATATGATTAAACATATTGAACTCTTGGTTCAACATGTCTTTTCTGCTCTCTCTCATGTCTTTGTTGGCCATGATTTGTTCCTCCATTACATCCCATAAATCCTTAGCCTTGGTAAATTCTTTAAACTTCTATGCAATCTCAGTTGTGAGTGCCATGGTGATGGCAGCATAGGCTTTGTCATCAAGTTCCTTCATTTTCATGTCTTCCTTGTCCCATAAATGTTCAGGTTTTGGGACCAAATCACCATTATCATTTTATACACCGGAGTATATGAACCTTGCTTGATAGATCGCATCATCCGGGGTTTAGTATACATGACATGGTTCAAAACCTAATAGCCCAATCTGGGTAATCTTCTTCACTGAGTAAACGAGGTGGCTTTGTGCTAGTACCAATCTCATTGTCGAGATTCAAAGTGGCATTGATGTGCTTTAGATTAGCCATTGTTCTTACTTGAAAATCAAATTCTTCACAAATTTTTCAAACCCAAAGTTCTCGCGCGAATGATCAACTTATATTGCAAAATCTACAAAGCTCTCGCGCGAACAAAGTGAACTTCTCGCGCGGAAACTTTTGTAATTGAATCTTGCGAAAACTGATAGTTGTCGCACGAGTAGATTCTGTTGTAACAAACTTGGAACCAACTTTTGCGAAATCCTCAACTTCTCGCGCGAAAGGTAACTTTTCACACAGAAAACCAAGTTTTCGCCTAAACTGTTCTCTATGATTCTGAGTGTTTCATCCTCAAATTTTTCACCCAATTGATTAAACATTGATTAATTAAGTGTTCAATTAGTGATTTAGGTTCAAATTAGATCCTAATTGATTCAATTAATCTCATTTTAAGCTCAAAAGGTCATCAAATCAACGAACATGAAGTTTATCAGCTTCAACATCTTCAAATGATCAATCTCAACAAGAATACGCAGAAAATCTTAGAATAACCGTGAGTTTAATGCTCACAAGGTTTTCAAAACACTTCTTCAAACTTCAACAAATCGATCTAGAGCAACAAGGCTCTGATACCAATTGTAAGGATCATCACAATACAATTAGATCGATCTCGTAATGAATATGCAGAATATAGACATTACGGTAATAAGAATGAGATTGTAGAAATGAAGAACACACAAGTAAATAAACTTCCAAATCAATAGATCTCTGATTCGTTTACAGTGCAGTAGTACAAATTAGGAAAATGAAAATATCTCTATCAAAAGTGTTGACTATTACATAGCAAACTTCTATTTATAAACAAGAAGAAGGTCTCGCGCGAAAACATCAGTTCTCGTGCGACTAGTAGTTGTCGCTCAAGAAGCAGTTTTCGTGCGATAACTCTAGGTTCTCGCTTGACTTGATCTTGATCTTCATCTTGATTTTATTTCCCGAGCCTCTTAGGTTCAACCCCTACATGAGGCCAGTCTGTGGGGTGACTACCCTGACCAGCCCTCGAGTCCCTCTAGTTCCTCCAGCAATGGCGATAATCAGGATTGATATTACACAAGCCTTGATGACGAAATGAAGACTTGCTGAGATTTTATTTCTAGTTATTTTATGTTTCGCATTTGGACTTTGTTAGACTATCAGTACGCGTGTGTTTTGGATATTTGGTATTTGATCATGTTTGGGATATTATGACTTATGGAAATGGAACTTTATATTATTATTATAAAATTGTTTGCAATATTATCTTGTGAATTATACGGCTTGCAATGACGTGTTATTTGCCCATGAGTGATAGAATTGTGGTACACCATGATATGAATGAAGCTTACGTATTATCTATGATTGAATAGAAACTGTTGCCTAGAAGAGTCACCCGCAGTAACAGTCGTGGTGGTGCTGCCCCAAGAGGTAGATGTAGAGGAAAAGAAGTTGGTGGTAGGGGTGAAGCATCTGGTGGAGGAAATGAAGAAGGTCCAGCTGGTAACAACCCTGGAGCTGGGAATCCTTATATAACTGCTATGATTGCTCAGTAGTTAGTTGCGCTCATCCCGACCATAGTGGCACAAGTAAGTAATAACATCCAGACTACGACAACAGAAGTTATAATAATGATAATTAGAATAATGAAGGGAATGATTGTGATGAGGAAAATGGTGAGAATCGGTATGAAAGATAGAATGGCAATAACAATGAAGAAGGAGGTGGATTGCGTAATGAAAATGGTAATGGAATGCGGATGACAATGGTGATGGTCCGGATTACGAAAATGGAAATAGACTGAATAATGGCAATGTTAATGGAGGTGGAAACTCGAATGGACATGGAGATGGCGGGATAAGAAGAGGATGTAATTATAAGGAATTTTTGTCGTGTAAGCCTAAGGAGTTTGATGGAAAGGGTGGAGCAATAGCGTTAACCATGTGGATTGAAAAGATGGAACCAGTGATCAGCATTAGCAGTGCTTGGACAGTTAGAAGATCAAACATGCTATATGTTTGCTGCAAGGAAAGGCATTTAGGGAGGCGATAATGCAAATGACATGGGATGAATTTAAGGCTTTGATCACCGAGGAGTATTGCCATAATAATGAAATGAAGAAGTTGGAGCATGAATTCTGGAATCATGCTATAGTAGGAGCTAGGCATGTGGCATACACGAATCGATTTCATGAACTGGCTAGACTTGTTCCACACTTGGTGACCCCAGAATCAAAGAGGATCGAAAGGTACATTTGGGGTTTGGCTCCTCAAATCCATGCAATGGTAACTGTGGCTACTCCTCCCATAATCCAAAGTGTGATTTTTAAGGCAGGTACTCTGACTATTGCGATGGTGAGAAATGGAGTATTAGGTAAAGGTGGTGAGAAAAGGAAGGATAATGGGGAATCAAATAAGCAAGTAGATGGAAAATTTGATAAGAAAGCGAAGGTGACGAGAAACATTGTAGCGGTGAACCAAGGGAGAAAGTGTTATGTTGTGCCACATCCTAAATGTCGTAAGTGTAATTTTGATTATCCGCAAGTTATGCCATGTCAGGTGTGCGTGAACTATAGGTACCCGAGGCACTTTGTGAAGGATTGTAAGTTGGCGCCCAACCTGGTTGCACCGATAAACATAGTTAATCCGGCAGGAAACATTTGGGCTTGTTATGATTGTGGAAGCCCTGATAACTATTGGAATGTGTGCCCTAGGCTGAACCAGACACTGGGTCAACCTACAAATAATCAGAACCAAGTGATGGCGATAGCAGGTAATCAGGGTCAGATGAATCAAGGGAATGCTGCATGTCGACGTGCATTTGTGATTGGAGCAAATTTTGCTTGTCAGGGCCCAAATGTTGTTACGGGTACATACCTTCTCAATAATCAATTTGCATCTGTATTATTTTATATCTGGGTGGATAACAACTTTTTTTCTTATGAAGTCGTACCACTGCTTGGTTTGAACCCTAGTTGTTTAGAGACTAGTTACTTTGTAGAAATGGCTAATGGTAGATTTGTGAAAGCTAATGAGAGAATTAGAGGTTGAACGTTAGAGGACCATGCCTTTGATATAGATTTAATACCTTTTGAATTGGGACGTTTTGACGTAGTTGTCGGAATGAATTGGATATCGAAATGTGGAGCCGAGATTGTCTGTAGAGAAAAAGTAGTATGAATCTCTATGCCAAACGACGATGTGCTCAAGATTTAAGGAGAACAACCAGGAAGAAACCTAAGGAATATCTTTTTCATGAATACTCGCCAATGCCTAAAGAAGCAATGCTATGCATTCTTAGCGCATGTAATGGAAAAGAAAGCAGAGGAAAGGAAACTTGAAGATATTCTGGTGGTACGAGATTTTCCGAAAGTATTCCCTGATGACTTGTCCCGTTTGCCTCCTCCTCGACAGGTGGAGTTCCGAATAGATATTATTCCTGGAGCAACACCCGTAGCAAAGACCACTGCAATTACACATTAGACGTAACTGCATGCACTAATGTCCTACCAAACTATTACACAACATCAAATTTTGTCTATTATTTAAACCTACGAACTCACCAATAATATGTTGACCTTTTGAACATATCTTTTCAGGTAACAATCAACAAGAATAGCTAGAGACAATTCCTTGGTGGTGACCATAGGAAATACATTTTTAGACTTGCTATAGCGTTTCTGAAAGTTATGTTTTATTTGAGGTTGTTATTGTTGGACATGTTTGCGTTTACTTGTTCTCGGGTTGTGGGATTCAAATTCATTTTGTTTGTTGACTATGTTTATCGTGGAATTAACTAACTACAACACAAGTCCCCATTTGTGTTGTGTGATGTCATGACGCATTGGTTTATCATCATTAATGAATCTCTATTAACAGTAAGTGTGTTTTGACGATCCCGTCCGTTACCTCCTCGTGTTTCCGCTATAAGCGGGGGTGTGAAAATTGGTGCTACTTCCACATTTTCCGTATGTTTTTCTATAGTCGTTTCATTCTTTTTCAAAATTTCTTTTAGCATAATTTAAATAGGACTTTCTAGTTTGGCTAGAAGAAATAAGATATTGGCTTCAAATGCCTTTCCCACCTTAATTGTTATTTGCCTACAATTTTCCTCGCATTCAAATGTTGTAGCACTATCATGATGAGGTGAATACACTTATCTTTCCAAAGCATTATCATATGCTTTCTAAAGTTATGGCTTCTTTCATCTTGTATTTCATTCTCCTCTCTTTCATTTGTCATTTCTATATGCAGTTTATCTATTTCATGTTATTTTTATTCTAGTGAATTCTTCTTCATAAGGTAGTTATGCTTCTTAAGTTATTGTCAAGACTAACAATTTATCTAAGGCAAGAATTTACCATATATGCATTTGTAATATACTACAATGCACATATCATTTCATGCATATTTACTCCTCATCCTCACACCTACTCTTTTGTTGTTGTAAGGTCCTGATCATGATCGATTCCATATTTATTGCACTTGATAATCAAATTAAGACAGATGCATGTGTGTGTGATATCAACGAACATTAAACAAACTCAATCGAATATTATTAATCAAATGATTACAATACCAAAGAAGTATACATCGTTTAAGTTAGATCCACCCGAGGAGAGCTCCCCTTGGGCTGCCTATCACACAACTCTGTGCTCTCTCTCCCTCAGAGCACTTTTACAAATGAACACACACACTAAAATACAAAGGAAAAACATCTATATATACTATACAGATGCTCTCGTGCGAGAACTTGAATTTCTCGCGTGGCAACTCCAAGTTTTCGCGTGATAAGTTCTTCTTCAATCATCTTGGAGTTTTCGCTTCCTTGTACTTCTTGCATGAATTAAGTTTTTTGCTTTTCACTTGATATTGTAATCCATAAAGACTAGGTCCTTACCATTTCCCCTATGGATTATGATATCAAGTTATGTTTGACTTCAGTCACTCATCTTCATGAATTATCTGATCCTTGGGTATCTTTCACTTTAGTCTTCCCCCTCAGTTGTAACCTCTTCCTAATGTCTAGCTTCATAAAGGATATCACGTCTGAATCAATCATGATTATTGATGACTTAAGATGTATTAGGCATATGACAGAGAGGTCCAAATTCCATTTTGGATTCCCAAAGAACCTGATTCTTCAATCAGATGACAAGATTCTGTGACAAGGAACTAGATCATGTAAAGTATTCTTACCCCTATGTAAGATGTAATAAGCCCATATTTTCAGAGCAAGAGTACCAAACAATCTTGATTCTTCACTTAATTAACCCGTTTGATCATTGTCCCCATCAGTAAGATAAGATAAGCCCACATTGTCAAGTTTCAGTTCACGAACAACCCGAATCAAATATTATAAATATAGAATCTTGAACTTGTTCAAACATCACAAAAACCCCTGTTTAAGTACCAAACTTCAATCATTCCGTATCCTCTAAATTTGGGCTGAAACACTTGTTCTAAACCTTCACAAACTAACAAGTTTTCGCATCTAGAGAATGTTCTTGCATTTTTGCAAAGTTTTCGCAAAAATTAAGTTGATAGTTAAAGTTTTCACGTGAATGTTGAAGTATCGCTTGATGAAGTTTTCGCATATGAACTAGGTAGATGTTCTCGTGCGAGAACTTAATATTCTCGTGTGACAACTCCAAGTTATCGCAAGAAGCAGTTACTGATGAGAAAACTGCCGATGTTTTCGTAAAAATCGGTTATTCGTGCGAAAACTTCTTCAAAATGGACTTTTTGTGTTTGAATCACTGCTACGATCTCAATTCTTCAGTTTTTCACCATCATAACTTGAAGATACTAAGCGTATTGATGCAGATCATCATTTTAGCATGTAACAAAATCGATTTCATGTGTGTTCACCCTTGGTTTCATCTTCTTCTCCTTTGAAATATGTCTATAATCCACCATAGGCTTCAGGTCTTCAGTTTTCATGTTTAACATCTTAATACGGATGATTGCAGAATAAAAATCCATGCATCAAGAGCAACACCTTGCTCTGATACCAAATGTAAGGTCCTGATCATGATCGATTCTATATTTTGTTGCACTTGATTATAAATTTAAGACGGATGTGTGTGTGTGTGTGTGATATCAACGAACATTAAACTAACTCAATCGAATATTATTAATCAAATGATTACAATACGAAAGTGTAAGGCCCCGTTCCCGGGACGCTTACAGCTGGACCGTCATCGCATAAGATATTTAAAACACATACATTACTTTTGCAGTGGAATTTAAAACTTTCATTAATAATTAAAACATATTATTACGTTACATCATTTGTATGAATTTCAAAATACAACATCATATCAAAATGTGGATGCCAGACTCGAATCATTCCCAGTAGCGTATGCATCCATGCCTGCAACTCGTCAGCATCAACAAAATACCTGCCAACTATTACGCACAAAAAAGTCGACACTGAGTGAGTTCTAGATTTATATTAAAATACTTTACTGCTGTTTAAAACATTTCATTTACCTTCGTATGTGATCACACATTATACATGCATCTTGGTAATAATTATAATCTTTCGTCATCGTTCATCATTCACACTTTCTTTCATTAATATCTTCCACCTCATTCTAGATCTCGTCATATGCTATACCCCCACGTCAAGCAAAAGCCGATACTGTGCTGGGGTTTATAAGAAAACCCCACATCATGCAAAAGCCAACACAGTACCCGGGTACGCGACAAGGAACTTCTCATAACTTGTATGCTATACCCCCCGTCAAGCAAAAGCCGATACTGTGCTGGTGTTTATAAGTAAACCCCCATGTCATGTATAAGCCGACACAGTACAAGGGTAAGCAACAAGAACCCCATCATTCATTTCTTCCATTCTCGTCATTCGTTATCTTTCACTTTCATTACGTAATACTTTAGTTACGTACATGGGTATAACATACCACGTAAAGTCACATCATATACATAACATGGAATAACATCATCATCATAACAACACACAAAGCAAAGACATCATAAACAAGCATAAGCCACCAGAAAACATCATTCCTTAACACTTAAGCTCTACAACCCAAAATTCAGAAAAATGCTAAGTGTTCACAGCGCATGACAAGGCATACAGCGGACAACTTAAAATTTCCAAGTATCCACAGCAGACAGCCAAAGTCCACAGCTGACAGCCATAGTCCACAGCGGATGAACAAGTTCACAGCAGATGAGCAAGTTCACAGCGGACAGTCATAAAATCTTCTATGTGTCCATAACGAACAAGCAAGGATCGCAACAGACAGTTCAATATCCACAGCGGACATGCATAGTCCATAACGGACATGCAAGGTCCACAGCGGACAACTAGAATGGCTAAGTGTCAACAACGGACACTCTAATGTCCATTGCAGACAACAAGTTCAGCTCCTGCAATGCAAATCATGCAATTCTAGCCCCATACATCACTTCTAAACGTACCCTTAGCATGGATCTACTAGTTAACACCCTTAAAACCTCACTAACAATCATACAACAACATAGAAATCAGTTAAAAATATACATCCTCATAACCAGTCGTACATTTCATAGAACATCGCGGCTTGGTTTAAAAATCTTCTTTTTAGTACGTATAATATACCCAAGCAAGTAGAAAACCAGTAAAATAGGGGATCTAGAACTCAGCTCAATAGCTTTCGAGTAGAACACCTCAAACCCGAGAGCCCACTAGAAGTTCCAGCACCTAAAACCCATGAAAACGAGCGCTAAACACCAGAATCTCGGTCCAGAAGCTCGAACCCAGCAGAAACCGAGAAGAACACCTTGAAATCTTACCTTTTGAAGATTTTCTTCCACTTTTCTCTCATTAAACCGGTTTGTGAGCTTCTCTCTCTCTTCTTGCAGCCGAAATCAGATGTGTGGAAATGGGGATGTAGGCAGCCATCCGCTGCTTTTTGAGCCCACTAGTGGCAAGTTTTCCACTTGCACACTTTAACCCCTTTTACTTTTGAAAAATGTAATATTTCCCCTTTTTATAAATTTTCGGGTGTTACACAAAGGAGTATACATCGTTTATGCTTGATCCACCCAAGGTGAGCTCCCCTCGGGTGGCCTATCATACAACTCTATGCTCCCTCACCCTCAGAGCACTTTTACAAATGAACACACACACACACTGAAATACAAAGGAAAAACATCTATATATACTATGCAGATGGGCTCGCGCGAGAACTTGAAGCTCTCGCGCGGCAACTCAATGTTTCCGCGTGATAAATTCTTCTTCAATCATCTTGGAGTTTTCGCTTCCTTGTACTTCTCGCATGAATTGAAATTTTTTCTTTTCACTTGATATTGTAAACGATAAAGACTAAGTCCTTACAGTTGTTTCTATTATAATATAATCAATAGAATTCATAGTGGCATAATATGTTTATTCTAATACTCTCTAGGTATGAAAAAAAATTTTTATCTTTATTTTGATTTTCTAATTTCAATGTTCAGATATTTTTCCATATGTTTTTATTATGCACCTATACAAAACACTTTTTCCTACTTTCCTCTACCACTACTAAACTGAACCCTCTCATTTCTATAGCAGCGACACTTATAGTTTGAGTCTAAGTATTTTGTTAAACACTTAAATCTCTCAAACTGTGCTCTGATACCAACTTGAAATACACCAATTATTTTTCACTAAAATACATTCACATTCATATCAGAGTGAGGTCCTAGTTCACATCAAATATGACACTCTTAGTGACATGTCATGTCATAAAAATAAGTATTACAACAAAACATAATCATTTTACATGCTTTTCTACAACATTTATTATATTAAATATCAAGAGAGAATAGGGTTCCTTCGTTAGTATAATCATGTCCACGAAACATTAACTATCTAGGGGTGCTTTTCGTAAAACCATTTAAAACGTACTTTTGTTAGCTTTCGATTTGTAAGCACCACTTTTAATATCAAAAACATATATTCTTTTTATTTGGATTTAACGCTCATAATCATTTTACTTAAATCATCATTACTTCTAGGGATGTTACAATTACATGGGCTATCAATGAGCTAGATTGCACTTTAATTGCATCATATACACGAGACACTAAGCACACGGATTCCGCATGTGCCTTTGGTGATTTTGAGTCAAACATGAAGATCCGAGACCATCAACGAGACCATCAAGTCGTTATAGTCTTGCGAAAAATGTTTGGTGGTTTAGTTTTTATACTAGTGTATGTAGTATTTTGGCTATTGTTGCATGGCCTTATGTCGATATATATATTCTCAATGTTTGCACCAAAGTAATAATCTTAATCAGGACCTAAAATTTGTGCCTAATTTATTGGTGCTTAAACTAGTGTGACATAATGGTTACAATAACGTGACATGATAATTATAATCACATAACATGTTGCTGCACTTATAAAACTTAGGCAATATGTAGGTCTAGGAGGGAGGATTACACTAGTGTAGACATACTGATTACATTGGTGTAAGCCCTTCTACAACAACGTAACTGCTACACTAGTGTAAGAATTGAACTCTAATTTTTTTTCTTTTGACTAAAATGGATCAAAGAGAAAAATATGAGAAGTTTAATAGTACAATTTAAATGAAAGTTATCATATTAAAAAAAATTATAACGGTCTAAAAACAACGAGGGGAAGTTTTTTATAAAAATAAGTAAAATAAATAATTATGTGGTAAGTAATTAAATCTGAAAATAACAGGTGTTAAAATGACTATATTACCTTTAAGTAATTTTCACCACTCCTTTCATATTCAAAAGTCCAAGAACCAGTCACATAGGTTTAGTGGGTTCTCAAAATTTGAAGGGTCCCGCTTTATATCAAATTCTATATATGGTGAAGTGTTCACGAAAAAACCATGTACCTACATATACTATATTCCAAGGACTTGGAAACACTAATGAAATATTGTTGTGTAACCGGGTCTTTTAAATAGACCACCAATATTTTTATATAATGAGCTGTAAGTCAAATATATATTATCTAAATTTATAGAGACCAAGCACTACTATGATTAGCAAGACCAGTTTTTTGTAATATTAACCAAGTATATTTTACTAGGGAGGCATATTGAGAACCATAATATGTAAAAAAAAACTACTAATAATCGCATATGCAAAACACATAAAACCTCAACAAAAACAATAACACTAAAATAGGAAGATTTAATTCTATATTTTCACAGTTTCCTTAATTATATCACCTCTCTCCTTAGTTTTTTTTTTTAAAAACTATAAAATGTGCACTTATACAACACAATGTGTGTGCATATATGCACCAAATCAAACGACTATAGATATTGAACTTTTTTAAAATATTAGTTAAAATTACAAGCATTTTGATCAATCTATATAATAAATAATAAAAGATTTAATGCGGTTTCTTATAGATTTATGGTTTTCAATTGTATGCTCCTCTATTTAATATTTTAATATATTTTCACTCGTCAACTAATATGCATGCTTGTATCGCGTGGCGTAGAAACTTTAGTGATTGCTCCTCACAGTGTGATTTGATTTGAATTTCAATAAACAAAGATCAATTTGTCATAGTTAAGAATTAAAAAGAAAAATTGTTATTAAGAAACACTCTCTTTCTGTTTTAGTATTATTATCATGTATCAATTTTATCGTTTTCTAATTTGATGATTAAAATCTTAAAAGTATTATTATAAAATGAAATGATTGTTCGATAAGGCCAATAAGTTTTTCGACACTTTGAATTGGGCAAACTACAAATTTATATATTTCTTTTGCTTCTCAAATGAAAGACCGAAGAAAAGAATGGTTCCTGATTGTAACGTTACTTGCAAATTCCAAGCAACTGCAACATGCCTTGACAAATAAGACTTTCCAAGATAATGACGTTTCTAGATTCCTTTATTAAATCTTTATTTTCATCTTAATCGAATATTGTTTTACTCGCAGATAGACTTCAATTCAGTGAAGTTAATATTACAATTCCAAACCGTGTCATATATACATATATATATAGATATACATATATATACACACACACTATATAGATACATATATATATATATATATATATATATATAATATATCTATATATATATATATATATATATATATATATATATATATAATATATATATATATATATATATATATAATATATATATATTATATATATGCATATATATATATATATATATATATATATATATATATATATATATATATATATATAAATATATACATATATACATATATATGCATATATATATATATATATATAGATATATATATATATATATATATATATATTATATATATATATATAATATATATATATATATATCTATATATATGTATATATGTATATACGTATATATATGTATATTGTATATATATATATGTATATCGTATATATAGTATATATGTATATATATGTATATCTATATATATATATGTATATATGTATATATATGTACATCTATCTATATATATATATATATATATATATATATATATATATATATATATATATCTATATATAAAGGTATATATATTGTATGTATATATGTATATATATATAGGGGACGATTACTATACAAAGTGTAATTTTCATGCGAAGCGTACGAAGTCACCAGAGTGTGACAAGTGTTTTTTAGCGAAGGGGATGTTTCATCCGCGCTGTAATTACGCATAAAAGTTACATAATTACGCAAGTTATATTATAATTACGCAAAGAAAATATACTCTGTTATAAAAATTAATCATGCAAGTTATATTGATAATCACGCAAGTTATATCATAATTACGCAAGTTATGTTGATAATTACGCTGTGAATAATCACATAAGTTATACGCACAGCATATGGACGTTTTTTATATAATAATTATTGTTTTTTTTAAAAAAATATAGCAATACTATACTCATATTAAAGAGAATAAAATACTTGTTTTTATGGTCTATTTTTTTTAAAATAATGTCATATAAAAAAGTTATATGTGTTTAATAAAACGGGAGGCAATTAAAAAAATTCAAAAATTGTATGCTATTACCAATTCTACCCCTCCAGTAACATTCATTGTGTGATTTTTTCATCTAAAAATTGAAGCGTTCATCTCTTAGATTGATGGTCCTTGTTGCTTCGTACCCTTTGCACAAAAACAACACCTTGTACCATAAACTTTCCCTATATATATGTGTGTATGTGTGTGTGTGTATATATATATATATGTATATATATAAGTGTATATATGTATGTATGTGTGTGTATATATATATATATATATATATATATATATATTATATATAGTATGTATGTATGTATATAAGGAAGGGTTCAAATGATAAATCACTTATTTGTAAGAACTCTAGACCAATGTGAGTTACTAGTTTTCATTGACAAAATGTTAATTAATATAAGTTTCCTGAGAAAACCAATAGTTATGTGAAAAACAAAGAAAACCAAGAAAACAAATAACAAAATTCATAAAATTTTGTTACTTTAATTGTTAAAAGGTTAATTAAGTTTTTTTTTACATAAATATTGAACATAAATACGAGAATGAAAAGTTTTACGTATACGTAACACTATGCCGAATGAAAAAACGGTTAGGTATACTATTAGAACTAGATCAAATGTATAGGTTTAGTTGACTTGTCAACTATTGTAATTAATTATTGTAATTCTCTTTTTGATAATATAATGTAATGCATGAATTATATAGTAACCCATATTATTGTGTGTGTTAGTTTATGTTATTACAGGTAACATCAACCTTGGGCAATTTTGAAAAATTGACTAAGTGTTAGAACAATCTATGGATGAATAAGTGTTCTTCCGTAGATGTTCTCCGGGGCATAACTAAAGTTTGTGCTTCCGTAGATCTCCTACGGATGAACAACAACTGCTAAACAAGACCAAAGATCAAGTAGAGCTGCTGAAGGAGAGTTTGCTGCTAAAGAACAAGTACAAGAACTCCTGCAAAAGCACAACCACCGAAGAACATATGCTGAAAACAAAGTGTTGCTGCGGAAGACTAATTGCTGTGGAAGAAGAACTTCCTACGGAAGACAAATTTATACAGAAGATTAACAAACTTGTATTGTTTCAAATCATCAAGTACGTAACTAAAAGTCAACAAGTCAACATGTCAAAGCAATATCATCAATTCAATGACGGCGAAGGATAATTATGTCAACATAATATTCCATGTCACATCAATGACATTCTTTATGCAATTTACAATTTTCTAAGTAAATTGTGAACTCTATGCCAATAAACAAGGAAAGGATTTCCACATATAGAAACAGAATATCAAACAGAATAGCAGTATATTAGCCAGAAAATAGGAACAGAATATGAAGATATATATACACAATTGGGTGTATATATTGATCGATGAATATTGATCAACAAGGAGATTGACAATATAGCAATATCAAGCATCAAGAACGTATAGCATTATAATCAATTGTAATCGATTGATTTTGAATGAAGAGCAATTGAAAACAATCTTTGTATTGCATTATTACGTTTAGTTTTTCTAGTTGTTCTTCTTTGTTCATCGATTTCAACTTTTGATAAACAATCCGTTAAACAGCAAGTATTGTTAATTTCACGATCAATACTTGTTAAAATCAAATTGATAATTCCTGCAACGATCCTTGGATTATCAGGTGGTATCAGAGCCACGTGCTTGTTGATCTAGATCAATTGATATGTCAGTTTGATTTGTTTAATAGGTGTTTATTTAATCAAGTTAATTAACATGAGCATTCAGTGGTTAGGGCTTATTAACCTCCGAAGTTGGAAAATAAATCTAATTTTAAAACTTGGAAAATCAGATTTAGGAATCATGTTAATTATACAGATTTTGATTTATGGGTGTCGATTACTGAAGGTCCTTATATTCCACCTGCTTTAGGATGGGATTATAAAGACAACAATCAACCCGTAAGTTTAAAAAATCTGTCACCTGATGATCCCAAGAGAGTCAAGATTGACATCAAAGCATATAGTATGCTTACTATGGCTTTGCCTGAAGATCTCCTGATCAGGTGTGAATCATATAAAATAGCAAACTCGTTATAGAAAATCCTGCACACTTTGTGTGAAGGAAGTGACGACATAAGGAGCATAAAAAAGGATATACTTCACTCACAATATGAGACTTTTCATCATATTATGGGTGAGTCTGTTCCTCAACAACTCCACAGGTTTATGCAACCTGTAACCAAGATGAATATCTTTGAACTAAATTACAGGAACAAGGAGTTAAACAAGAAGATGCTTCATTCATTACCAGAAAGCTAGACCCACACTATGTCCATGTTCAAGAATAGTATTGATCTGAAGGCAATTGGGTTGGACACTCTGGTTGCAAAGGTAGAAGCTTTGGAGTTAGACGAGAAAACCAGAAACAAGAGTATTAAAGCACCTATAGCACCGTACCAATTCAAAGAAACTAAGGGTGTTGGAAGTGCCTTCATCTCTAATGATGATGAAGATAACTCTTGTGTTGAAAGTGATACTGAAGAGGAAACTGGCTTCTATGCTTCCAAGCCCTCCAAGTTGAACTCTTAAAACAATAAAAATAGAAAAGCAAAAGGAAAGACAGATGACTACAAATCCAACAAAGCCAACAGTCAAACAGGACCAATTACTGTGGTTTTGGAATCAGAAGAACAGAAGGCAGCCTTTGCAACTTTTAGTTCAAGCTTTCATGCCTACTTGGGAAGTACCTTGACTCCTGCGTACTTCTGTCAGCAAGACCTTGAAGAATTTCATCCAGATGAAGTAGAAGACATGGATCTACAATGGAAAATGGCCACGCTTGCTTATAGAGCCAAAATGTACATGAAGAGAAACAAGGGATTGTCAGTGGGAGGCAGAACACAAAAATCGGTGTTGACAAATGTGACAACTCACCCGAAACTCACTCGATTACTTTGTGCCAATGCAGTAGACCAGTGATGGAACACACCATGTAACGCAATTTTCGGGACGAAAATTCTCTCAACATGGGGATAATGTGACATCCGGTAATTTTCCGTTACCAAACTCCCGTTAGTTTCGTTAGGTCTTGCATACACGTGTCGTGAGCACACACTAGTTATCGTTAAACGTTGGTGATTTAATAATAATTAATAATGTTAAACAATAATTTCTATGTTGATTATTGGTTGTGATTACATGATTTAAATATTTAATTGTGAATTTTATCGCGTAACGCGAGAATGTTTGTATTTAATTTGTGAATTTTGTAACTTGTAACAATAATGCATATGATTATTATTGTTAGTTTATATGCTTGTTATTCTTAATTAAAAACCTTTTAAAATGATTTTAAAAGATTAGTTTTTATAAAATACAAATTATAAAGGTTAAAAGGGTAATTATGGATTATTAAATAAAACAAAACACAAAATCCTAACCCTAATAGCCCACATCGGCCGCGACCAAGCTTCACACACACACACACTTAGAAATTCAGCCCTAGAACAAGCAAACATCATCGATTTTGGTCGATTTCAAGTGCTACAACACGTTAGAATCATCAATTCCAAGTCTACACCTGATTAAAGGTTAGATTTTTATATGTTTTTCATGGATTTTGATGTTGGCCAAAAGTTGGTGTTTGAATCTTGAAATTGAGGGTCGATTGTTGGTTGTTTGATGATGTTATGATGTTAGTTAGGTTATATTGATGTTAGTTAACGTTGATTATGTAAGAAAGCTTTGATTTTGATGCGTTGTTCATTAGTTACTAATAATAGTAACTTTATTTGCATGAATATGGTGATTTGATGATGAATTGATGTGGTTATTGTGTTTGTGATGATGATTGGGTGTTAGATTGATGATATGAATATTGGAAATCCAAGAATGAATGTTGTAGTTCTTGTCTTACTAAAAGTAGTAACTTTTGGTTAGAAAGATTGATGAATTATGATGATTGGATGTTGTTGATCATGTCTAGATGTTAACATGAGCTTGAATTGGTATATTAGTAATGAATTCATGAATGTATTGGGAGTTTTATAGATTTTGGGATGTACTTTCCCAAAAGGGAATCTTTATTTGTACAAATTCTTTAATATGATGGTTTGAGTATGTTTGGGACATTAGGATCATGCTAGTATGTTCATGGATGATTTCTAAAGTGTTAGAATATGTTGTAGGGTTGTATGACTGCTAAATTCGTTAGTTGACAGGTTTGTTTGTTTGTGGATTTCATGGTAATGGGTCATACGGTTATGATAGGATTATTGTTTGGTTGGTAGTTGATCATGGTTGGATATCTTGGTTGATGTGAATTCTGTTAAATAATATGTTGATGGTCATTATACACGCATGCGAATCTGAGGCCCCTACTTAGTAGGATTGGCAGGGTTTAGGCTGTGAAGTTGTGAGTGACTTCACATGTCATGCTGTGCATGATTTGATTCTATGTATGATGCATTGGTTTTGTTGTAGCTATGTTGAGCATGACAATTGTTTGAGATTCGCATGACTTGCATGATATCTGGCTGTATGATGATGTAGGTAGTACATGTGGGTAATGAATTGTCATATGTGATCAGTTTGTATGTTAATCATGTGTGATGTACTGTTATGCTTGTTTGAATGGAATTTCACCTATAATATCACCAACGGGTCAAACGGGTCAACTGGGTCAAATGTGTCTTGTCTTCTAAAACCTTGAGTTCTTTGGTTTGTAGAGCACTTAGGGTTTCATTATGATTCTGTGTTCACGTAGTTATGTACTCATGTGTTCTAGGTGACCTCTGAGGTTGTCTATCCACTCTTTCTTGGCAAGTTAAGCCTTAAGTAATTTCTTACGCGCATCAGGTGAGTTCATGCCCCACTCATTTACATACTCTCTTTTGGGGGAGATAGCATACTGGTTTTACAAACGCTTACTTTATATGAGTTGTGTATAGTATGATATAGTGCTGAATACCATGAAAGTCCTCACACTTTAGGATTGTTAATAATGATGATTAGCGGAAATCTTGGGTAGTACTACTAGGTCTGACGAGCCCCACCTATTCGACTCGAGGTCAAACGGGTGCAATTTTGTCCTAACACAACATCATCACGACCTGGTAAGTCGTGACGAGAGACAACAAACAAAACACAGTCAGCTTCAATCGCGAAATCACTATGATTATTACTGATTAACATAGACTAGCTATCTATTTCAATACACCTCTTATATTTTGCAACTGTTACTGTTTTATGATTAACACAAACTCTTGAACTCACCAACCTTTGTGTTGACTCTTTTAGTATGCTATTCTCAGGTTGAGGTTGCCATTGCCTAGGAGCACATTACACGGGTCAGCATCATTGGATTGTCTGAATGTTTGAAAACAATGTCTTTGGTTGAGTTGTGTAAACATTTACGATTCGGTTTTGCATAATATTTGGGCGCGTGTTTTTGCGCGTTTTATGTCATGTTACATTGCTTTGAATCTTTTTGATTATTAAAAAGCTTCCGCATATTTTAAAGTTAATCTTTGATTTTGAATGTTTGTACATATGGAGTCGTTTTGAGTAACTAATGACTGAGATCCTGGTATGTCACGCGCCTCGCGGTAAAACCCCGCACGTGGATTTTGAGGGTGTGACAGATTGGTATCAGAGCCTTGGTTGTAGGGAACTAGGTTGCATACACACTAGACTATAACCACACAGTTTGTTAGTTACTTGTCACTTATTTCCTTACTGTATACTCATTGGCATACGCAACACGTACTTCACAGCATGGCATCGTCATCCAGAAATTTAGGCAAGAGACCTGCACGATCTGAGTCACCTCCTACTTCTCCCATACATGATAGGGGATTTAACTGGCCCCGACATCCATATCCTCCTGGTGAGATAGACTAGGATCAACCTTTCATACCGCCTGAGCTCGATCCTCTGCGGAACTGGGATTTCTACCCACCTACATAAACCGTATGGCTTATAGAGAGCGTGTACCACCTGTAGCTCTTACCGACCTAGGACTAGGTCATCGACAGCCTCTGCATTGCCTACTCTTCCTACCTTGGACATCCCTCTGGAACAGGCATTTGCAGTCCTATTAGCCACTCTAGACACAGAGCAGCAGCGTATACGAGGACTCACTGATGAGAACTCTGCCTTACGATCTGAGATGCTTTAGTTGCGCTACCAGGTAGAGACGCTCCAGTACCGACTTTCGATGGCCATTAGTGGGCATCATACTCTGGCAGGCAATGTGCTAACGCTTATTGGGTGCATGGACGCGTAGGATCACTATAACATAGTGATCGATGATAGGTTTGCTGATTTAGAGGCACAGCTAGCAGCACTTCAGATTGCTAAAGCCCCTGCACCTTTGGGGAAGACCCTAATGAGGAAGAACCAGAAGAAGATCCGGAGGAAGAACTGGATGAAGTCTAGAAGTTGGAGGCTTTCTGGCAATTAAAGATGGAAGGAATCTAAGATCGAGGTTTAGACCACGAGGTCTCACGAGTTGGCAACGCTTTAACCAGGCATGATCGATCTGCCGATCAAACGAATTGAGCTTTATCAGTGTGGCTTGGTTTCGAGATACAAAGCATGGTGATTGTTGTGAACCTCACCACTATCCAGTAGGTTATTTGGTTGGCTCACAAGCTTACTGACCAAGCAGTGGAGCAGGGAAAGCTACCCAAATGGGGCGCTGTGGCAAGCGTGCCCGACAACAAACGAAAGTGGGAGAACATTAGTAACTAAGTTCATCCTCCAGCAACCAGCCACAACAACAGCAGCAACAGGTACAACAACAACAGCAACCTCCCCAGCAACAAAGGAGGTTTGATAACGACCAAAATTTCAATCAGTCATCCTCGGCATCGCAGGGAAAAGGAGGCTATGTTGGGAAAAGTCCCAAGTGCAATCGATGCAACTACCATCACACCAGCAGGTGAGACAACTTCCGATGCCAACGCTGTGGTAAAGGTGGGCATGCAGCGAAGGACTGCCGGGGTGAATTGATGAAGAAGCCTCAACAATCACAAGAAACTCTGAAAGGTTGTTTCGAGTGAGGAAAAGAAGGACATTACAGGCGCAATTGTCCACAGCTTAGGAGAATGGGAATGGCGGGAACAACACTGGCAACAACAATAATGGAAACAAAAACAACAATAACAGCGGCAACAACAACACAACGGTAATGGCAACAACAATGGAGGCAATAGCAACAATGGAGCCAAAGGAATAGCCTTCGTCATTGGCTCAGGTGAGGCTCTATATGATCCTACAACAGTAACTGGTTAATTTTCGGTTAATGGTCGCTTTGCTACCGTAGTATTTGATACTGGGCTGATAGAAGCTTTATTCCACTAAGTTTAGTAGTCTTTTAAGTGATATGCCATCAATATTAGAATCTAAGTACATCGTAGAGTTAGCTTACGGTAAAAAGATTCATGTGACACATATCCTTAGAGGCTGCAAGATAGAACTTGCTGGTCATACCTTCGACATAGATCTCATGCCTATCACACTTGGAAGCTTCGATGTAGTAGTCGGCATGGATTGGCTTTCTGACAAGCAAGCGGAAGTCATATGTCACGAGAAGGTTATACGGATTCCTAACGGTGAAGAAATTCTCTCGGTTAAAGGTGATAGGAGTGGTGTAGTGATGGGCATCATCTCGTTCATGAAGGCACAAAAGTTGTTACGAAAAGGTAGTCTAGCCATATTGGCACTTGTCACTGACAAACACCAGAGGAAAAGAAGATAGAGGATATCCCCGTGGTTTGTGAGTTTCCGAGGTGTTTCCGGAGGACCTGCCCGGACTACCACCTCATCGTTAAATCGAATTTCAAATTGATTTGACTCCAGGAGCCGCTCCAATTGCGAGAGCACCTTACCGGTTAGCTCTAAACGAATGCAGGAAGTATCTGCTCAACTCCAAGAATTGTTGGATAAAGGATTTATCCGACCCAGTTTGTCGCCCTGGGGAGCGCCAGTTTTATTTGTCAAGAAGAAAGATGGAACATTTCGAATGTGCATTGACTATAGGGAACTGAACAAAGTCACGATCAAAAATAGATATCCCTTACCTCGTATAGATGATTTGTTTGATCAACTGAAAGGATTAAGCTATTATTCTAAGATTGATCTAAGGTCTAGGTATCATCAGCTGAGATTTCGAGAGGAGGATATCTCGAAGACTGCATTTCGTACACGTTACGGTCACTACGAATTCTTAGTCATGCCATTCGGGTTGACGAATGCACCAGCGGTATTCATAGACCTTATGAATCACATGTGCAAACCCTATCTTTTTATCGATGTTATATTGATCTACTCAAGGACTGAGGAAGCATATGGAGAGCACGTACGTTTAATCTTGGAATTACTTAGAAAAGAACAATTGTACGCCAAATTTTCTAAGTGTGATTTCTGGATACGCGAAGTGCAATTCTTGGGTCATATTGTTAACAAGAAAGGAATACATGTTGATCCGGAAAAGATTGAGGCGATAAAGAATTGGTCAATTCCTAAGACGCCAAGTGAGATACGACAGTTTCTTGGACTGGCGGGATACTATCGGCGATTCATCGAAGGATTTTCTAAGATTGCTCAACCTCTCATGACCTTGACTCATAAAGGAACACCGTATAAATGGGGCGAGAGTCAGGAATCTGCTTTTCAGTTGCTGAAACAGAAATTGTGTAGCGCACCAATATTAGCGTTACCAATGAAAGTGATGATTTTGTAGTCTATTGTGACGCTTCCATTCAAGGACTTGGGTGTGTATTGATGTAGCGGGATAAGGTAATAGCTTACGCCTCTAGACAACTAAAGGTTCATGAGAAGAACTATACCACCCATGACTTGGAGCTGGGTGCGGTAGTTTTTGCCTTAAAGATCTGGAGACACTACATGTACGGTACCAAATGCAACATTTACACCGATCACAAGAGTCTTCAACACATCTTCGAGCAAAGGAATTGAACATGAGGCAAAGACGTTGGGTAGAGCTACTGAACGACTTTGATTGTGCCATCAGATATCATCCGGGAAAGCAAATGTAGTCGCTGACGCGCTGAGTAGGAAAGAAACTGCTAAGCCTCGACGTGTGCGAGCTTTGCAAGTTACCATTAGCACACAGTTACCGGAACAAATCCGAGAGGATCAGATAGAAGCTTTGACAGCAGAAAACATTGGGTCTGAATCGTTAAGGGGAATGGAAAAACAATTGGAAGTAAAAGCGGATGGAATTCGTTACTTCATGATAGACTTTGGGTACCTCTACATGGAAATCTGAGAGACTTGGTCATGAGTGAGGCACACAAGTCTAAGTACTCTATACATCCTGGATCTAACAAGATATATCATGATCTGAAGGCGCACTATTGGTGCCTAACATGAAGGCGGATGTAGCTACATATGTGAGCAAGTGTCTGACCTACTCAAAGGTAAAGTGGAGTATCAGAAACCAAATGGACTATTACAACAACCCGAGATCCCTATATGGAAGTGGGATCAGATATTAATGGATTTTATTACTAAGTTACCTCGAACTTCTACTGGTTGCGACACAATATGGGTTATCGTGGATAGATTAACAAAGTCTGCTCATTTCCTAGCGATAAAGGAAACAGACAAGATGGAGAAATTAACCCGACTCTATTTGAAGGAGATCGTTTCGAGGCATGGAGTACCGATCTCAATTATTTCTGACCGCGATTCTCGTTTCACATCGCACTTCTGGCAATCACTGCAGAAATCTTTAGGTACGCGATTGGATATGAGTACTGCTTATCACCCGCAGACCGATGGTCATAGTGAGCATACTATACAAACATTGGAGGACATGCTACGTGCTTGTGTGATTGACTTCGGGAATAACAGGGAAGTTCAACTACCATTGGTGGAATTTTCTTACAACAACAGTTATCACACTAGCATAAAGGCAGCACCTTTTGAAGCTTTGTATGGGCGAAAATGTAGATCACCAGTTTGTTGGGCTGAAATTAGTGACAGCCAGCCAACGGGTCCTGAGTTAGTACACGAGACTACTGAGAAGATTGTACAAATAAGGAATCGTATGGCTGCAGCGCGCGACAGATAGAAAAGTTATGCTAATAATCACGGAAACCTCTAGATTTTTAATTGGTGATAAGGTCTTACTGAAGGTCTCACCATGGAAAGGTGTGATCCGGTTTGGTATGCGAGGAAAGCTAAATCCGAGATATGTTGGACCATTTGAGATATTGGAAAAGAATAGGTCCAGTGGCCTATTGATTAGCCATATCTGATTCGCTAAGTGGAATCCATGATGTATTCCATGTTTCAAATCTGAAGAGGTACTTACGGATGAAACAATGGTCGTACCGCTGGAAGAAGTTCAAGTGGATGAACAATTACGCTTCATTGAGGAACCAGTCGAGGTGATGGATCGTGAGGTAAAGACACTTAAGCAAAGCAACAGACCCATAGTCAAGGTTCGTTGGAACTCGAGACGTGGACCAGAATTCACGTGGGAATGTGAGGAGCAGATGAAGCTTAAGTATCCTCGACTGTTTGAAAGGACGATGCCTGCCAATGAAGGTACTGATTTAAATTTCGGGACAAATTTCTTTCAACATGGGGATGATGTGACAACTCACCCGAAACTCACTCGATTACTTTGTGCCAATGCAGTAGACCAGTGATGGAACACACCATGTAACGCAATTTTCGGGACGAAAATTCTTTCAACATGGGGATAATGTGACATCCGGTAATTTTCCGTTACCAAACTCCGTTAGTTTCGTTAGGTCTTGCATACACGTGTCGTGAGCAAACACTAGTTGTCGTTGAACGTTGGTGACTTAATAATAATTAATAATGTTAAACAATAATTTCTATGTTGATTATTGGTTGTGATTATGTGATTTAAATATTTAATTGTGAATTTTATCATGTAACGCGAGAATGTGTGTATTAATTTGTGAATTTTGTAACTTAACATAATGCATATGATTATTATTGTTAGTTTATATACTTGTTATTCTTAGTTAAAAACCTTTTAAAAAGATTTTAAAAGATTAGTTTTATAAAATACAAATTATAAGGGTTAAAAGGGTAATTATGGATTATTAAATAAAACAAAACATAAAATCTTAACCCTAATAGCCCCCATTGGCCGCGACCAAGCTTCACACACACACACACTTCGAAATTCAGCCCTAGAACAAGCAAACATCATCGATTTTGGTCGATTTCATGTGCTACAACATGTTAGAATCATCAATTCCAAGCCTACACGTGATTAAAGGTTAGATGTTTATATGTTTTTCATGGATTTTGATGTTGGCCGATAGTTGGTGTTTGAATCTTGCAATTAAGGGTCGATTGTTGGTTGTTTGATGATGTTATGATGTTAGTTAGGTTATATTGATGTTAGTTAACGTTGATTATGTAAGAAAGCTTTGATTTTGATGCGTTGTTCATTGGTTACTAATAATAGTAACTTATTTGCATGAATATGGTGATTTGATGATGAATTGATGTGGTTAATGTGTTTGTGATGATGATTGGGTGTTAGATTGATGATATAAATGTTGGAAATCCAAGAATGAATGTTGTAGTTCATGTCTTACTAAAAGTAGTAACTTTTGGTTAGAAAGATTGATGAATTATGATGATTGGATGTTGTTGATCATGTCTAAATGTTAACATGAGCTTGAATTGGTATATTAGTAATGAATTCATGAATGTATTGGGTGTTTGATAGATTTTGGGATGTGCTTTCCAAAAGGGAAACTTTATTTTCACAAATTCTTTAATATGATATTTTGAGTACGTTTGGATGCTAGTATGTTCATGGATGATTTCTAAAGTGTTAGATGTGTTTTGGGTTGTATGACTGCTAAATTGGTTAGTTGACAGGTTTGGTCTGTTTGTAGGATTTCATGGTAATGGGTCATATGGGTTATGATAGGATTATTGTTTGGTTTGTAGTTGATCATGGTTGGATATCTGGTTGATGTGAATTCTGTTAAATAATATGTTGATGGTCATCATACACGCGTGCAAATCTGAGGCCCCTACTTAGTAGGATTGGCAGGGTTTAGGGTGTGAAGTTGTGAGTGACTTCACATGGCATGTTGTGCATGATTTGATTCCATGTATGATGCATTGGTTGTGTTGTAGCTATTGGAGCATGATAATGTTTGAGATTCGCATGACTTGTATGATATCTGGCTGTATGATGATGTAGGTAGTAGATGTGGGTAATGAAGTGTCATATGTGATCAGTTGTATGTTAATCATGTGTGATGTAGTGTTATGCTTGTTTGAATGGAATTTCACCTATAATGTCACCAACGGTCTCAACGGGTCAACTGGGACAAATGTGTCTTGTCTTCTAAACCTTGAGTTCTTTGGTTTGTAGAGCACTTAGGGTTTCATTATGATTCTGTGTACACGTACTTATGTACTCATGTGTTTCTAGGTGACCTCTGAGGGTTGTCTATCCACTCTTTCTTGTCAAGTTAAGCCTTAGTAATTTCTTACGCGCATCAGGTGAGTTCATGCCCTACTCTTTTACATACTCTCTTTTGGGGAGATAGCATACTGGTTTTACAAACGCTTACTTTATATGAGTTGTGTATAGTATGATATAGTGCTAAATACCATGAAAGTCCTCACACTTTCAGATTGTTAATAATGATGATTAGCGGGAAATCTTGGTAGTACTACTGGGTTTGACGAGCCCCACCTGTGCTACCCGAGGTCAAACGGGTGCAATTTTGTCCTAACACAACATCACTCACGACCTGGTAAGTCTGAAGAGAGGCAACAAATGAAACACAGTCAGCTTCAATCGTGAAATCACTATGATTATTACTGATTAACATAGACTAGCTATCTATTTTAATACACCTCTTATATTTTGCAACTGTTACTGTTTTATGATTAACGCAAACTCTTGAACTCACCAACTTTGTGTTGACTCTTTTAGTATGCTATTCTCAGGTTGAGGTTGCTATTGCCTAGGAGCATATTACATGGGTCAGCATCATTGGATTGTCTGCATGTTTGAAAACAATGTCTTTGGTTGAGTTGTTTAAACATTTACGATTTGGTTTGCATAATATTTTGGGGCGCGTGTGTTTATGCGTTTTATGTCATGTTACATTGCTTTGGATCTCTCTGATCATTAAAACGCTTCCTCATACTTTAAAGCTAAACTTTGATTTTCAATGTTTGTACATATAGAGTCGTTCTAAGTAAATAATGACTAAGATCCTGGTATGTCCGCGCCTCGTGGTAAAACCCTGCACGCGGATTTTTAGGGTGTGACAACAAATCTAAGGTGAGGTGTTACAAATGTAATAAGTATGGTCACTTCTCCAGGGAATGCAACAATAATCAGCAATTAACAACAAATACAAGACAAGCAAATTAGAGGAGCTTCAAGCAACCACAGCTAACAAACTCACCCCCACCAGCCACAGACTCTTCAACAATACCAATAATTCTAAAGAAACTGGTTTGATTATTTTGCAGGATGGTACATGTGACTGGAGCATGTACGAGAAGGAGGTACTAGAAGAAAATCAGGCTTTGATGGCTAATATGGAAAACAAAGTTCCACCAATGGCCAGAGAGGTAAGAGAAAGGTTATGTTCTTCCTTATGTGTTGATGAGGTTAAGAGACTCAAGGCTAATGCTCAACAATTGGCTGATAAAGTTAAAGAACCATGCTTTTAAATGAATCTCATGAAAGTGAACATAAACTTTATCAGTCAAAATAAATTCACTATAAAAGGATTTAGACACTTATGTCTGAAAATTATAATTTGAAAACACAAGTTGAGCATTTGACCAACTCATTAACCAAGTCCATGTCAGATCATGCATCAACTGAAGTAAAAATTCCAACTATCATCACAGCAGTATGAGAAACTGTTACACTCTCATATTGAATCAAAGAACAAGTCTGGGTTGTGATATCATACTATTGCTCCGCCAATTAATGATAATTACACCACCCTACCTGAGTCCATGACAACAGTTTGACAAATCATTTTGTGTCTAGCACCAAAACTAAGTCAAAAGTTGAAAACAATGAAGTGATAAATGACAAGGATTCTGAATCCATTGAAACTGATTCATCTGAATCAATTTCTCAATTTCTCAAACAAAATGACTCAGAACTTGATCTTGATATCTGTAATGAGATAGATGAAAGTGATGAGCCTAATGAACAAGAATATGCTAGTTTGGGTAAGGGAAAATGTGTGGTAATTGATTCCATAACTCCTAAAATTCTTGATGAGATCAAGTTGCCCTATCCACAAAACAAAGAATCTGCTAAAGACCATTACATAAGGATTGGTTAGTTAAATGAAGGCATTCATGAACTCAACAAATAGCATAAAAGTCAGGCAGCAAAAGAACTACGAAGGAAGAAGATAGTCTCACTTCAGCAGATCACTTGCGGAAGAAGAAGACAGGTTCTCACACATCCATTGAAAAGAAAAGGAAAATGTGTCAGCTGTAGAAGATCTACGAAGAAGACAAACAGTCTTTTGTAGAACATCCGCAGTAGAAGAAATCATCAGAACCTAAACAGTCATCCGTAGAAGATCTACAGAAGAAGAAACCTGAGGATTCAACTGCTAACCAGAAAGGTAAACAAAAGGATATTCAGATGCAAAGATTGAGAAAGAACTGAAGAAGTAAAAGAAGATACTGATGAAGAAACTGACAAAGATAGAAGCTGTCTCTGACAGTGAAGCTGAAGAGAAGTATTGTAAATGGTGTGATTTGCACAACCACAACAGAGAAGAGTGCTACTTCAGCAGCTATTGCTCCATCTGCAATATGAACAATCATATGACCTCAGATGTTACTTCAACAAGCATTGTGCCATCTGCAACAAGCACATCATTCCACTCAAGAATGTTTCTTCAACAAAAAGAACAAATTAAAGGTCCTCAAGAAGCAAAAAGCTGAGACTTGTGAATCAAATTCAGAATCTTCAGAGAATGATGAATCAAAAATACCAAAGCAAAGAATCAGCAACAAAAGCACAAGAATGCAAAGACAAAGAAAACATCTGCTGATATTCATCAAAAAAAGGAGATACAACTATCTCAAAGTAAGACACCTTATAAAAAGTAGTGTTGTAAGAGATGATACCCTTTTTGATCATTTTGAAAAAGGTATCATGTAGCCCAGTCAAGGACAAAAGGATACAAAATGTAACACCCTGAATTTTATTTAAAGAAGTGGAAGGGAAAGTAAATAGAAAGAAAAGATAATGGACACAAGTGCAGGGGTAAAGTGTTCAAAGTACAAAACATTATTATTTTAAGGTTTAAAGAGCATGGCTGCCCACCTACCTTTTTCCACCCACCATTCTCGGCTGAAA